>JAMQMW010000464.1:49123-77685 GCA_024115155.1 Thelonectria blattea
GGTTGTTGACCTGCGTGGGGATGCCAAGATGAGGCGATAAGTGGAGCACCCACGTCAGGCGTGATGCACCGAGACACCAGCTACCTCTAGCTTCCTTGTCCAGCCTCGCTTGCTGCATGCATTCAAAGGCCTCCAATGACCTCAACCGAGCCACGTCGCTGCAAAGACTACACATTGAGCTCAGCCGCCCAGCCTGATTAGGCCGTCCATCCTGGATTCTCGAACCCCTTTGGCGATGCGCGATCCGTGACATTCAGGTAGCATGAAAGCTGTCCTGCCGGGAAAGCCGCAGTCGAGGCTCCAAGGTCTAGCCATAGGCTATTGGGAGGCCCGACACATCAACGTAGGCACCGCGCCTCCTTTGCTTGTCTCGATTCCTCAACTCTCGCTGACATGGGCATGGCCCACAGACATACATCTCCGGCAGTGCTTTCACCATCCTCGACGGCTCCAACGGCGTCCTTCAGACTATCTACGATGACGATCCGCAGCCCCTAGAGGCCATCGCCTTTGACGAAGCCTCGGGCAAGATAGCCACCTGCACCTCGACCCATGTCCGAATATACCGTCCATTCGGTTCTCGTGATGACGCTTTAAAGGTTCATACCTTCCCAGCTTGTAGAAGCGATGCGATGATCATGCTCACATCATGTTAGTGGGCCCTAGAATCGACCTTGGACATCCCCCACCCGAACCCCGAATTCGCATGCGCCCTCTCCTGGGGAAGCTCCGAGGAGCTCCTCGTTGCGACCAGCTGCCTCTCCTTGTATAGCACACAAGCCGAACCGAAATGCCTTTGGCAAAAGCAGCTTCCCAGCCCCGTCCAATATGCCTCCCTCGCCTACGACTCGGCCTACATCGCCACAGTTGGCCAGTACGACCGCCTCGTCAAGGTCTGGCGCCGCCTGACGTACGGTTCCGACGAAGTCCGATTCGATTTGACATATCTCCGACACCCAAATGTCGTTACTTCGGTTCGATGGCGGAAGCCGTTTCACCTGGACCAATCCGTCGACAATGTCTTATACACCATCAGTCTCGACAAATGTCTGCGCGTATGGACACCGACCGACACATATAATGGAAGGCACTGGCAGCTCTGGGGGCAGGTTGACATGTGCGCGCCTTCTCGAGACTATCCATATCCGCAGGACATGCGCTGGGCTTTTGTTCTGGATGGTCGCGACTTCACAGCCTCTGTCGAGAAGGCCGTCGAGCTTCGCATGTCTGACGATTCCAGCACTGACGATGTCGCACTCGACCACTTGGTGGCTGTCGCCAATAAGAACCCCGAGATATGCATTGCCCTCGACGGTCGAGGGACCATGTCGGCATGGGCCCTTGAAAACGTCTCGTGCGGTTCCGCGGGGAAGCCGACAATCTTCAGAGTCGCACGAGTCCAGTGCCAACATTTCGAGCTGCTGGGCAAGTTTTTGTCATCCGAAGACACTCCGCACACCCAGATACAAACCTACTGCGAAGGGAAAAGCGGCAAGATACACATATTGCTGCATTCCTTTGATGGGAGGATAGGAGTCTTTACGGCGAGCATCGCAGACCTCCTGGACCCGACGACAAACGACAGACGACTCTCTCTGCATAGCATCTGGTCGGGCCACTCAAGTTCCATCTCGAAGATTGTTCGCAATTTCAGTGGCAGAGCAGTTGTCTCTCGGACTCGAGATGGCGAGAGCATGGTGTGGAAGCACGTCCGGGGGCGACATGAGACTCCTGGCGTGACTTTGACCTGCGCCAGCGTGATTCCAGAAAAGGGGCACATTCATCGCATATGCGTTCTTCGAAAGGGGCGTTTCGTTGTATTCCTTCGTCATGATACCGTCTCACTCTGGGATTGTCGCTCTCGTCAAGCTCGATCTCTCGCCCGATGCGACTACCAGGTGTCGGGAAAGCCACTGTGTCTCATTATTCTGCCACGCCGACAGGTGAAGGACTACACGGTGGCGCACATTGCTACTGTCACATCTGATCAACAAGGCATCGTCTGGGAAGTGCAGCTGCCTCGATACTTTGATGACCCCAACACGACTGCTGGGGCTGATGTTCGGGAGTTTTGCAGGTTTGAGCTGGAGAATGCCGAGGACTTGGCCTACGTCCTTCCAGTAGATCCAGCTGGTTCGTCCCCGGTTGTGTCTGGCTTCTTGGATATCTTTGCTCGTGATATTGCCATCTCGTACAGCCGGAGTGGCCGAGTTGACTTTTGGACGGCGCGTGTCGATCCGGAACAAGCCAAGATCGGATGGCTTTCGACGTGCACCACGGAGACTGGCTTGTCAGAGCCAGCCCTGGTGAGTGGAAGCACTCTAAAGAAGGCTGCTCTGGTCAACTCGACGCGTTCGCAGCTCACCATCTGGGATATTGGATCTTCCCGCCTCGAGTACGAGAACGACTTCAAGACACACAATGTCATCCAGGATCTGGACTGGACGTCGACGCCCGATTCGCAGTCGATTCTGGCAGTGGGATTCCAATACCGGGTGATTCTTCTTTCCCAGATGCGATTCGACTACCTCAACAAGGGACCGGCTTGGGCGCAGATACGGGAGATCAGCATCCGAGAGCTCACGCCGCATCCCATCGGCGATTCGACGTGGCTGGGCGACGGGCATCTTGTCATCGGTGCCGGTAACCAGATGTTCGTGCAGGACAGGAAAGTCGGCGTCACCGAGTCTTCGAGGGCAGACCTTCGCCTTCCTCCGCGAAAGGATGGCGCCTGGGACATCTTTCACGCCGTCCAGAGATTCAACGGCCCTTTGCCCGTGTTCCATCCTCAGTTCCTCAGCCAGTCCATCTTGGCAGGGAGGACAACTCTGGTTAGGCGGATCCTCGTTGCTCTGCACAAGGTCTTGAAATATCACATAGAAGGAGAGATCATCGATGACTACTTGGCGATGGACGTTGGGGATTTTTACCTTCCATCCGTAAGTTCGTCGTTTGCGTGACATCGCTGATGTTGTGCTGACAAGTTGTGATAGGACTCGCAAACCCAAGCAGTCGAGAAGGGTTCAGGAACCTACCTCAATGGTTCCGCCGACGGCGATCAAGATGACGACATCTTCACCGAGCAGACTGCAGTGTCCATCAACGAAAGATTGACCAAGCTGGGAATTCCTCAACTCTCTGGTCACGAGCAGATCCAGCTCGCAGACATTATCGAATGCGTGTCTCTGGTGGAACGGCATCGTCGGTCGATGGACGAGAACGGGGCTCGATTCATGCTCTTCTTCCGCCAGCATGCCCTTCGAAAGGGTCGAACCAACGAAATGCACCTGTCGTGGCGAGAGATCAACTGGGCCTATCACTCAAATAGCCAAGACATTCTTGTGGATTTCGTGTCTCGACAGAATCACGGCAGCATGCTTTGGGAGCACGCGCGCGAAAGTGGCCTCTTCATGTGGTTGTCTGATGCGACGGCATTGGTGAGAACGAGATGCCTTCGTGGTTTGTTACGTGAGGGCTAACATGGCGTAGAAAACGCAATTCGAAACCATTGCCAGAAATGAGTACACCAAGGGCGAACAGAAGAACCCCGTGGACTGCAGTCTCTACTACCTCGCCCTTCGAAAGAAGACGGTGCTTCAAGGTCTCTGGCGAATCGCCAACTGGAACCGAGAACAGGGCGCAACCCAACGACTGTTGGCAAACAACTTTGACAACCCCAAATGGAAGACCACGGCCCTCAAGAACGCATACGCGCTGCTCAGCAAGAGGCGATTTGGTATGTTCTGGTGGCTACTAGATGTAAAGGAGAAAGGCTGACAGTGAACAGAATATGCTGCGGCATTCTTCCTGCTGGCGGATTGTCTGAGCGACGCCGTGGAAGTTTGTCTCAGGCAGCTCAAGGACATGCAGCTCGCCATTGCCATCACGCGAGTCTACGAAGGAGACAATGGCCCGGTCTTGCGGAAACTGCTCCAGGACGAGGTGCTTCCCCTAGCAGCGCAAGAAGGCAACCGCTGGCTTGCATCTTGGGCCTTTTGGATGATGGGCAGAAAGGACATGGCTGTGAGAGCGCTCATTGTGCGTACAAGTCCTTTGAAATAGTTGGAGATGCAATGTTTGGCTAACCATGATTGCAGACGCCCGTGTATACGCTCCTGGAGACGCCTTGCTCACCAGACATCAAATCCCGGCTGTTCCTCACGGATGACCCGGCATTGGTCGTTTTGTACTCTCACTTGCGCCACCAGACGCTGCAAACGTTGCGAGGAGCGTCCAAGGTGACGCCCAAGGTAGAGTGGGAGTTTGTTTTGCACAGTGCAAAGCTCTACGATCGCATGGGGTGCGATCTGTTGGGTCTTGACTTGGGTATGCAACCAGATCTCCGTCTGTCCTTGCTGTGCATTCGTACTGACACAGGTGTAGTTCGAAATTGGGAATTCCAGCAACAAGCGATGGCCGGCTTTGGCGGAGAGGTTAACCCCCTGAAGCTGCTTCGTCGGCGCAGCTCGCTGGTGGTTGCCGACATGCCGACGCATACGTTGTCGTTTGAGACAAAGGGAAGTAGGAAGGCAGCTGCAGCACCGCCGACGACGTTTCAAGAGCCAGATGCAAGCTCGCTGCTGGACAGTTTCGGGTTCTGAGGAGAAGCAAGGGCATGTTGGACTGGAAGAGGCGGATGAGTTTGACAAAGGTTGCGTGGCTCGGCCATGTTTTGGCATCTGTATCATGTCGTGTATCTTTAGTGTACATACGTGTTGTGGCCGAATGCGCCAATTGATCAAGAGAAAATGCACAAAACCAAGACATTTTAGTCATCACGGTGATATTTGTAAGTGCAGTGCCTCTTCGTGGTGATTTTGATAGCGATAGATGGATTAGTCATCTTCCCGAGTCGGAAGCGAGGCGGAGACGGGACGGGAGCGCGTCACGACTTCCTCAACCTCATCTCTCTCTTTTCATCTCTTCTCTCTCATATCTCGTCTCTGCCTCGTCTAAACCAAATCGCGGCTACGGCACAGCCAAAGAAAATGGCGCCGCGAGAAATCCCCGGCCACAGCTTCACGGTCCGGGCCGTCGTGGCCGGACTCGGAGTCGGAACCATCATCTGCTTCTCCAACATGTACTTTGGCTTGCAGACGGGCTGGGTTTCCATCATGTCCATGCCCGCGAGTCTCATGGGCTTTGGCATCTTCAAGCTGCTGGCTCCGCATCTTCGTTTTCCCTTTTCTCCGGTCGAGAACGTGCTGCTGCAGAGCGTGGCGTGCGGAATGGCCATTATGCCCCTGGGTTGCGGTTTTGTTGGTGTTGTGAGTGGCATACCCTGTAGTTGATGAAGCGGTGTCTAACCTGGTCATTCTAGATCCCGGCGTTGAACTACTTGCTCACGGAAAAGGAACAAGGTCCCATCATTCTGAGCACCTGGCAGCTCATCATTTGGTCCCTTGGACTGTGCTACTTTGGCGTCGTCTTTGCCGTTCCTCTGTAAGGCTTCCCTCGTCTCTCTTGCTTAGCTATTGCCTACTCGCTAACCCGCAAAGACGACGGCAAGTCATCATTGGGGAACGGCTCAAGTTCCCCAGCGGATTCAGCACCGCCGTCTTGATTTCGGTGCTCCACGGCCAGAAGGCTTCCAAGGAGGGCCTCGACGCTGCGGCCAAAGGCGGCTTCGCCAGTTTGGTGCCTCAAGATGCGACGAGCCAGGCTGCCTTTGCTGCTCCGACCGAGGCCTTGACGGATCGAGAACACCAGCATGTAGTTGAAGATTCCGACGACTCGCTCGACAAGTCGTCAGACTGGGCCGGGAACATGCGCCTGTTGCTAATGTGCTTCGTCGGGTCCGGCTTCTTCACCCTCATGACCTACTTCTTCCCCATCCTGCGCAACCTGCCCATCTTCGGCTCCGTCGCTGCTCACACGTGGCTCTGGACCTTCAACCCGAGCCTCGCGTACGTCGGTCAGGGAATCATCATGGGCACCGAGACCACGATGCACATGATGCTGGGTGCCGTCGTTGGCTGGGGCATCTTGAGCCCCCTGGCCAAGTCTCGAGGCTGGGCCCCTGGAGATGTCGACGATTGGGAACACGGTAGCAAAGGTTGGATCATTTGGATCTCCCTGGCAATTATGCTCGTGGATGCCGTTGTGAGCCTCGCCTACGTCGCCTTTCGACCCGTCTTTTCCCAGGACCGTTCGGCTATCGCCTCCCTGAAACAGAGCCTCCGTGAACACGGGATCAAAGGCCTGTGGCAGAAACCCTCTCACAGTTACTCCTTGCTCCACAATGGTGAAGCGGAGCCAACGGCTTCTACCTACGAGACCATGGCAGGGAATGCCCCCCCTGAACCCCTGGAAGACCACGACGATGCGCCCCCGGAGCAACGCATCAGCAATACCTTTGTCTCCGTCAGCCTCGTCGCGTCGATTGTGCTCTGCATCGTGACCATCCACCTCGTCTTCGGAGACCTCGTCCCTCTCTACGCCACCACCGTGGCCGTCTTCATGGCCTTGGTACTGAGCATCATGGGCGTGAGAGCTCTTGGAGAAACCGACTTGAACCCCGTGTCGGGCATCAGCAAGCTCGCGCAGCTTTTCTTCGCCGTCATTATCCCACAGTCGCACAAGTCCAGCGTCCTCATCAACCTCATCGCCGGAGCCGTCTCCGAGGCCGGCGCTCTCCAGGCGGGAGATCTCATGCAGGATCTCAAGACGGGCCACCTGCTCGGGGCTGCTCCCAAGGCCCAGTTCTGGGGTCAGGTCATTGGAGCCACGGGAGGTGCCCTTCTCAGCGCCTTCATCTACCGCGTGTATACTAGGTTCGTTCAACTTGCACGCCTTGAGATGACAGCTGTGGATATGTACCTACGCTAACAGACTCCCAACTCAGCGTCTACCAAGTTCCGGGTGACCTGTTTCAGGTTCCCACGGCCTACGTCTGGATCTTCACGGCCAGACTTGTCACGGGCGCCGGACTTCCGCCAATGGCCAAGCAATGGGCCGTCGGAGCAGGAGTGCTCTTCGTCGGTTTGACCATTCTTCGAACCGCAGCCGTTGGACACAGGTGGCGACGCTTCGTCCCCGGCGGAATTGCCGTTGCCGTTGGTGAGTGAAGCCCCTTTTGTTGGTCGACTACCTTAGGTCTGTTGCTAACGTGTACAAGGCATGTACAACGTCCCGTCCTTCACCTTGGCTCGAGCAGTCGGCGGTCTGATTGCATGGTTTTGGGTTCATGTGTCGCGGCGAGCAAGCACTCCCCTCATCATTCTCGCTTCGGTACGCATGCTTCCACGCCTGTCTGCGAGTGTATTCTAATCTTGGTCCCAGGGTTTCATCCTCGGAGAAGGATTCCTGAGCATTGTGAACCTCTTCCTTCAGGGCCTCAAAGTCCCTCACTTCTGAAGAGAGTCATAATCCAGAGCGAGAACTGGGGCGACCTCTTGTTCTAAACTACACCCGACACCTTCCCAATTCTTTTTCTTACTTCAACTGCCAGGACTGATTCCTCGTGTGACCATCGGGGTCCGTCCATGACGTCTTCAACACCAAGGCCCTCGCGTTGTCTTCAGCAGCCTCAAAGGTGATTTCTCCCGAGAGACTGGCGGGCGAGGCTGTCGCTGCCGAGTTCTCTTCCGGCTCGGCGAGGAGGACTCCCTGCTTCCAGTGCGTCACCGTATTGTACGGTCCGGTGGTAAAGCCCACTCTGCCCTCGGCCTTCTTGTTCCACTCCTCGGGCGTCATCTCCGCGGCAGGGACGGGTTCGCTTCGGGAGGTTGCGAAGAAGTTGTCGAACCAGATCATGAAGCCGTCCACCGCGTCGACCTTGCGCGTCAGCTGCGACTGCCACTTTGCCGTGAACTGAAGCTCCTCAGCTTTGATGGTGTGGAGATCCAGCACCTTGAAAGGATACGGCTCGCCGCAGATGGTGCTCTTGGGCATGTCCTCGATCCTGGCCTCGTCATAGATCCCCTCCTGCATGGTCTTCATGTCGAAGCCGTACACGTCCCTCCAGTACGAGATGTGGTCCGCCACGTACTCGGGGTCCGCGATGGGAGCGATCCACAGGGAGCACGAGCTGGGAGCCAGCAGGCCGTCGGGCTTGAGATACTTGTCTCGGGCGTAGAGCACGCTCGGAAGCATAGCCTCGTAGAGAAGACAGTAGCCCATCCACTCGCTGACGATGATGTCGACCTGGTCCACCGGGAGCGTGACGTCCTCGATGGCTCCCCGCAGCAACGTGATGGTGTCGGACAGGCCGTTGTGGAACACGTTTTCCCTGGCCTTTGTGATGATGTCTGACTTGTCCACGGCGATGACCTGCTTCGCGCCGGCCTTGGCGGCGAACATGCTGAGGATGCCTGGTTGTGTTAGTCTGGACATGCGTGACGGGATCCAAGAAACGCTTACCAGTGCCGCAGCCAATGTCGAGCACAACCTTGCCCTTGAAGATGTGCTTGTTGTTGTAAATGAAATCCCGGTAGGCGTCGGTCCGGATCGCATCCTTCAGCATGGTCTCGTGGATTTCTAGTCTCGTGTCAACAACGTCACACACACACATGGGGCCACTGGGAGAATATCGTACCGTGAGCGGCGTAGGACTCGAAATAGTACTTGGAGTCGTCCTTCTCCTTGACCGGCGCAGGCTCGTCGTCGTCCCCCCACCGAGTATCGAGCGTCTTCTCGACGGCCACGCGATAATTGGCAAACTGGCTCCGCACCTTCTCCAGCTCCTCCTTGAGCGCCAGGTTCTGAGCTACGAGCGCGTCCGCCTCTACGTCCTTGGCCTCCGCCCCGGCCTTGTCCTCCTGCTCCTCCATGTTCTCGAGGACGTCATCGAGAGAAAAGATGAGGGCATCGTTGGGCAGCACGGGTTGCAGGTACCGCTCGTCGTCAAAGTCACTCGACGAGATCTGCTCGGGCAGCGACTGGCCGTCCCTCACGCGCCTGCGGACAAAGTTGACCAGCTTGACGGCGCCGTGAAAGTCGAGCTGCAGACGCTTCAAGCAGGCGGCAAAGTCGAACGCGTGGCGCTTCTTGCTGTCCTCGAGCATGGCAGACACGGAGGGAAAAGTCTGCGAGTCGAAGAAGGACGTGATGACCACCGACTCCTCGTCGTTTTCGACATCGAGCCACTCGCCCTCGTCGGAGCCTTCAGAATCTCGTAGCGACATATTGAAAATTACCTAGACCGAGCCGCAACGGGAAAGTAATGGTGAAATGCGATGGCCGGTTCAAATGTTTGGGGTTGAATATGCATTTTGTGGGATCTCACGGCATCGGGGGGAGGCTATGCCCTCTTTGGGGAATTTTTCTGGGCCACTCGACCAATCGAATGCAACCTGTCGAGGCACCGCGTTTCTTTGATATTTCTGTAAGGGGGTATTTCAAAATGTCACCGCAAACTTGGATACAATTGTGAAGAACCGGCTCAGGCTTTGCTTTTGTCCTTGCTGTCGTCGTTGTCGTCGTCGTCTTCGGCGTCATCATCGTCATCGTCGTCGTCGTCCTCCTCTTCGTCATCCTCCTCTTCCGCATCTGACACGGTTTCGCCGAGCTCAACGAGTCGAGTCTGAGTAGACGCAGGTTAACAATCTCGTGTCCATGTACAATCAGCGTTCGACTTACTTGATACCTCGCCACCTTCTCCTCGAGGTCCCCGAAGACCATGAGGAGGTCCTCCAACTCCGATTGTGCAGTCTTCTTGGCTTCGTTCGACTCGGCCAATCTTGACTCGACCTGCCACCACGAGTTAACCACAGGGGTGAGGTGATGGGATGCGAAATATCTCGGTACTGACCTCCTTCGTCTTGGATTGGCTTGCCTTGGTTGCGGCATTGGCTTCGCGTAGTTGTTTTTCCAAGTCTTGGCATCGCTTCTCGGCCTTTTGAGTCGCCGTCTTTTGCTCCTGCACCTGAGCCGAAGTCCTATTTTGAAGTGCCTGCAGCTCGTCTTGGTGTTGTTCCATGAGATCCTGTAATTGCGCTGCACTTTTGTCCTGAAGCTTCTTGAGTTCATCCGTTGCCCGCTCCTGCGCGGCTTTCAGCTGCCCGGCGCTTTGTGCGCGAACCTCTTGGAGCTCTTGGTTTTTGCTCTTTTGCGCCTGGAAAACCGAGTTATTGGGTCAATCCCTTCTCCGGGTATCGGAATGGTCATACCTTCAACAAATCCACTTCGAGGCGGCTGATCGTGGCACGCAGGTCTGCCATCTCGGCGTCCTTTCGACGATGTACTCTTTCGGCTTCGGTTTCGGCAGCTTTTCGAACCTGAAGCAACTGCTTCTGGCGTTCATTATCCTTTGAGGACTGCTGCGTCTGCAACTGGGCGATCTGTTTGCGGTGATCGTTTTCCTTCGATGCGACTTGACTTTGGAGTTTGCTATACAAGTGTCAGTCGACTCTATTAGGAACCTTATTAGAGAGGGGACAAACCGTAGCTCATCCACGTGTTGCTTTTGAAGATTGTCGTTCACAACCTTGACCCGAGATAGCTCGACGGCGTTGGATTCCTTGGTGCGCCGATGATCTGCCTGTTCCTGGCCAAGCTGTCCCTTGAGCGAAGCCAGCGTCGACTGGACCTCTTGAATTGCACGATCCTTCTCCCCGAGCTGGTTGCGAAGGGAATCCACCATGTCCCTTGAGATGCCCTTCTGGACCCCGTTTGTGATGACAGAAATCTCCATGCCTGGATCCCTGTCAATGGCGCGAGCTGTGCGACTGTAGTTGTCTTTCAAAAAATCGACAAACATGGCATCAAAGAAGACGTCGGGAAGTCTTCCAGGAGCTGACCCGTCGAGCTTCTGAGGAGTGACCTCGAAGTCACGCAAAAGGGGATGGCTTCGCAATTTGCCCAATCGGTCTAAGTATTGATCACGATCGATTCGCGATGCCAAGATGGAATGCAAGGTAGCCCTTGGGATCGGCGAATCTTTGGTTGAGAATTCATAGGCAACGCCCAGGAGCATGGCGCAGAGGCCCTGCACGATCTCGCCTCCAGCGGTTGGCGGCTGTGAGACGGCTTGTATCAAGCTTTGCACGTTGCTTCCCTCGGCAAGAAAATCGTTGATGGCGTCCAGGTCCTCAAACAGCCAGCAAAGAAGCAGCATGAGATACCCTACAAGAGCCCGAGGGTCATCTCCGCGACGTAACCCCGAGACGAGATGTGCAGCGATGGTCTGAATGCTGGTTACCACCTCTTCCCCGTCGGAAGAGTCACCTTCGGTCAAGCTCATGGCCATGGCTTTGGTTTCCGGGTTGTCATACAGCAAGTGCAAGGTGATGACAGCCGCGAACCAGTACCGATATGGCTCAGTCCCCCCCTCCGTTGATGGTTGCAGCAAGACGGTCAAAACATTGGATGACTCGTCTCGTCCCGACTGATGCCCCTCGATGGCCCTTCCAAGAAAATGCGATCTGACCTCCTTGTGATCGACAAAGTAAGCCTGGAGACATCCACAGGCCGCGAAGCGAACGTCAAACTCTTGGAGATCAGTCACACATAGCGTCAAGTCAAGCAACGCATCGATCACGTAAACCTGCGGGCTGCCGTTGGCTTTTCCCTCAGTTCCATCGCTTGCACCCAGGGGTGACGGCACCATGAGCTGGGCGAAGCCTTCCTGGAGGGGTGCGTTGTGTCGTATCGCATCACCACAGGTGACTAGAGCCTGGTCCGATCTGTTAACATGTTACCCTCTTACACTCCCATGGGTATTCCGCACCTCAGATTTGATTTGGACTTGTGCACCGCGGCTAAACGCCAGCTGAAGGACTTGGTATGCCAAGCCATGTCGCCAGATGGCAGTTTGGTTTTGAGGAGTTCCCAAGGAACCTGGTGTAATGAGGAGTCGAATAATGGCCAAGAAGGCGTAAACGTTGCGGTTTTTCTGCGCCTGGGCCCACGAGGCAACATCTGACGATTCGCTGCTTGGCTGCAAGACTTGGCCGAGCAGGTTGGCTAGGCGAGTGATGCACCCTGACTCTCGAAACAAGGACTGATTGGATGTGTTCCCGCGCAGGAGGTTGGCGAGGAGTATAAGACAGTCCTCCACGGTCCTTCCCCCATCAGAGAGTGCGCCATCCCCATCGATGACCGCAAATAGCCTGTCAAAGGCATTTTCAAAGGCTACAAGTTTTTGTATCTCGAGTGACGTCGGTGTGAGGTATGTTAAAAGAGCAATCGCTTCGTTGCGGACCGCTTCGCGTTGATCGTCCAAAACGGAGACCAGACGTGATATTCCGAGGGGTGCGGTGAAGACGCATTCTTCGGTGCGCTCGGTGCGTGCGGAGAGGATGGCAGCTAGGAGTTGGAGCGAATAGAGACGTGAGTAAAAGTCGGAGGTTTCGAGAAAGTCTAGGAGAAGGGTGATGTTTTCTTGTCGTTGGGTAAACTCGTCGGCTAGCCATAGAGCGATCTCTTCTGAGGCTTCGGGGCTGTCCTCGTTGGGGCTAAAGAGCATCAACAGTGTTTCGAGCACAACTTTGACCGTGTCCACGTCTTCGCCATCGTTGCTCAAGCTTCCAATTAAACTCCGGAGGGCGCCAGACGCAACGGAAGCGGGGAAGTCTTTTGCAAAGCTCCGAAGACCCAATATAGCGGCTCGACGATCCTCGAGCAAAGTGGCAGAGCTGAGACGACCACTCAGGACAGTGATGGTCTCGCTAACTGATTGTTTCGCAGGTGCGGTGGGGAGGGAGAACATGATGGCGGCGCCTCAGTGCCATTGGAATCGAGCGAGGTTGGGAATGGTCTCGAATAGCCGTCTCCGGCTCACGGTATCGCAGAACACGCCACTGCGTGGTTCGGAAAGATTTGGCGTCCTAGGGTCGTGCGAAGATCATTGGCTTCCCTCTTGGACAGCTTGTCAGGATCTCTGGCCATACGAACAGGCACTGGTGAGCGAACTCGATAGCTGCATAGGAGCTCTCCTGTCCCGGCGCTTGTGGTTATTGAGGTCAAGAGGAGCCGCACCCCACACCGGCGCCACACCCTGTCCGAATCACGGACCAGGCCAACAGACGCTGGTGATCAAACTCGATAACTGCATAGGAGCTCTCCTGTCCCGGCGCTTGTGGCCGCAGGTTAGCCGCGTCCCACATTTGCGCCACTCCACGCCAGCTCCGAGAGGTACCTCCCCGGGACTTGCGCAACCTCCGTTATCCTTGTAACCAAAGGCGCCGGGGCGTGCGCGACAAGCAGAGCCTTCCGCGACTGAAAGAAAACCGTCATCCTTCCTCACCATCCCATCACCTGGGCTTCTCAACTTCGCCACGGTGTCCCGAGTATCTTCTTGACGCCTTCTCGGCGCCCGAAACATATTTCTCCGTGTCGCAGGTTCCTTCGTCTATCGAGTACCCAGCCTCCGCCTTGTACCGTCGTCGCGCAAGCGATCCAACACCCGGACTCGATACATTAACCACATCAAAGACGTCAAGATGGGTATTCCGGCGGCGTTCCGATGGCTCTCCAACAAGTACCCAAAGATCATTTCCCCGGTGATTGAAGACCAGCCTATCACCATGGAAGATGGTACCGTCATCCCAGTCGACACAACCAGGCCGAACCCCAATGGAGAGGAGTTCGACAACCTCTACCTCGACATGAATGGCATTGTCCATCCCTGCTCCCACCCAGAGGATAGACCTGCTCCCAAGGATGAAGAGGAGATGATGTTGGAAGTATTTCGGTATACGGACCGTGTCGTCAACATGGTGCGACCCAGGAAGATTCTGATGATTGCTGTCGGTATGTCGTCGCCCAGATGTCGTGTTGCCTCCGTCGCATTTCTAACTCATTTCGGTAGATGGAGTCGCGCCCCGAGCGAAAATGAATCAGCAACGATCCAGACGATTCCGGTCCGCTCAAGAGGCGCAAGAGAAAGAAGCAGACAAGCAGGAGCTCATCAAGATGCTGAAGCAGCAGAACGGCGGATCATTGCCCGCCGAGAGCGATCAATCGGTCGTGAAGAAAGCATTCGACTCCAACTCGATTACTCCCGGAACGCCCTTCATGGACATTCTAGCTCTGAGCTTGCGCTACTGGTGTCAGTACAAACTGAACACCGACCCAGGCTGGGCCAAGCTCAAGATTATCATTTCCGATGCCACCGTTCCTGGAGAAGGAGAGCACAAGATCATGTCCTTTGTTCGATCCCAACGCGCATCGCCGGATCACGACCCAAACACCCGCCACGTCATCTACGGCCTCGACGCCGATCTGATCATGCTGGGGTTGGCCACCCACGAGCCTCATTTTCGAGTTCTCCGCGAAGACGTCTTTTTCCAGGACAGCAAGGCGCGCCTCTGCAAACTGTGCGGGCAGAAGGGCCACGAGGCTCGTAACTGTCGGGGCGAAGCCAAGCCGC
This sequence comes from Thelonectria blattea, assembly GCA_024115155.1. Classification (NCBI taxonomy): domain Eukaryota; kingdom Fungi; phylum Ascomycota; class Sordariomycetes; order Hypocreales; family Nectriaceae; genus Thelonectria; species Thelonectria blattea. Next base: position 63,435 of record JAMQMW010000464.1, read on the forward strand.
AAGAAGGCGAAGAAGAGGAGAAAGACAAGGCGCCCATGCTGAAGCCATTCATCTGGCTTCATGTTGCTATTCTGCGAGAGTACCTGGCCGCCGAGCTAATGGTTCCCAACCTGCCCTTCCGCTTCGATTTGGAGCGTGTGGTCGATGACTGGATCTTTCTGTGTTGCTTCGTCGGCAACGATTTCCTTCCCCACCTTCCAGCTTTGGAGATTCGAGAGCACGGCATTGATACTCTCACCACGCTTTGGAAAGACAACCTGCCATTCATGGGTGGTTATGTCACCAAGGATGGACATATCGATCTGGATCGAGCCCAGACCATCCTTGATGGTTTGGCCAAGCAAGAGGATGCCATCTTCAAGCGAAGAAAGGAACAAGAAGATCGCCGCGAAGCCAACGCCAAGAGACGAAAACTCTACGAAAACAATGGCCGAGGTGGACATCAGGCTGGCCCTGGCCCTCGGAAGAATGGTCACCAAAATCCTGCCGCCGGTCTTCCGCTGTATCCCATTGCGTCGTACCCGTCACAGCCACCCAAGGCCCTGACGCACGACATGGTGGTCAACCGCAGCAGCACCGCGGATGCGAGTGTGGCCAACAAAAGTGCCGCGAGTGTCCTCAAGGCCCAACTCCAAGCCAAGAAGTCGGTGCCTGACGCGCAGAGCACTCCCTCGGCCACCGAGACATCTTCTGCTCTCGGGAAGCGGAAAGCGTCCGACCTGGAAGAGAGTGGCACTCCGTCGGCAACTGAGTCTCCCGGCGCTGCTACACCAACCGCGGAAGGCCCCATTGACGAAGTCCGTCTTTGGGACGAGGGCTACGCCGACCGCTACTACGAAAAGAAGTTTCACAAGGACCCGAAAGACATTGAATTCCGCCATTCAGTTGGTCGGGCCTACATGGAAGGCCTGGCTTGGGTCCTGTTGTATTATTTCCAGGGATGTCCATCTTGGGAGTGGTACTACCCCTACCATTACGCCCCATTTGCGGCTGATTTCAAGGATGTCGCCAAGATGCAACTCAACTTCGAACATGGCCGGATATCGAAGCCATTTGAGCAGCTGATGAGCGTATTGCCGGCGGCCTCTCGCCATGCGCTACCAGAAGTGTTCCATGATCTAATGTTGAATGAGGATAGTGAGATCATTGACTTTTACCCCGAGGATTTCGAAGTTGACCTCAACGGAAAGAAAATGGCGTGGCAGGGTGTTGCATTGCTGCCTTTCATTGACATGCCTCGGCTGCTCAAAGCAGTCCAGGGCAAATATCCTCTCCTCAGCCCGGAAGACTCTGCTCGCAACGAGAGAGGAAACGTCGTTCTCCTTTTCTCCGATGGCCATGAGACTCTATACGACGACGTCTCCACCAAGTTCTACTCCAAGCGCCAAGGAGAGCCAAAGTTCAATTTGAACCCGAAGACGAGCGACGGCTTGTCCGGCCAGGTCGAGAAGCAGGATAACTACGTCCCTCACGGAGACCTCAAGTACCCCCTTGAGCGACGATCTATGCCAGATCTCGAATATGACCGATCTTTAGTGTAAGTGGAAGCACTCGAGGAAACTCGAAACCCCTCGATTTCCAGATTTTTACTGACACGCGCAGTGTAAACTACGAGATCCCCGAGACTTCGCAAACGCACAAGTCGATGCTCCTTCGAGGAGTTCAACTGCCCAAACCCGCCCTCACGCATAGCGACATTGAGGTGCTTAGGGGCAAGGCAAACCGATCGGGACGAGGCTATGGCGGAGCGCCTTTCGCTCGAGGCGGTGGCCCTGGCTTCAACTACGGCCCCAATGGGGGCCGGGGTGGTGGACGTGGTGGACGTCCGCATAATGGTTATGGTAGATCCGATGGATATCGGGGTCCTCCTCAGCATCAAGGAGGAGGTCCTCCACCGCCACCTGGAGGCCCTGGGTTCGGAGTCGGAGTGCCGCCACCACCTCCCCCCGCGCACTACTACAACAACCAGCCGCATGACAACCGTCGAGGGGGTTATCAAGGCCACAACAACTCTCGAGGTCATGGTCCGCCACCACCAAGCTATGGCCCCCCTGGATCGTATCAGGGACACGGCGGCCAATACAACAGGGGAAGGGGGTCCGGGAACTATCGTGGAGGAGGAAGAGACTATAGATAGATGGCATTGGCGCCGCAAGAGTCAGAAGGAACTGTTGGTTTCGGGCTTCTCAGAGCCCAGAGTTGCAAGTGGATATTCGTCAGTGTGGAATATAAAAACGGATCATAGACGCATCCATCGAGACTGATGTCAAAGCGAAGAATAGGGGGGCGCACCGAAGGTGGGTACGCCAGTGAAACCATATCGCCGTGATTGTTGTTTGTGCCTAGGCGTAATTGGGTGCTGTCCTCCGTAGAGACTCAGAGAATGGCGCAGTACTGTAGGCTCTACCACGTGGGCCACGATTGAGGTGTGCTGAATTCCAGGCCCTCGACTTCATCTGGCTAGTTGGTTCTTGGGCCGCGCAATGAGGCCGTTGATAGGATGTTATCTCGGAGAATAGAGTTGCGACTTGGCGTGCTTCATCGTATCATCCGTTCTCGGTCGCAGGGTGTAAGAGGTGGGCGGGTTGGCGGGTACCTGCACGCCCAATTAGCAAGCGCAGGTACCGGCGGCGCCTTCCCTTCCATCGCGTCCACCTTTTACTGGAAGTGACCGCCGTGCGGACTTGCTGTGGGGATCCATGCGCCGCGGGGTTCCGTTGGGTCACGACAACTTAGGCCACCGCCAGCAACCACCGACACCACAGTTCGCCGAAGCTCTCCAGCAGCTTCATCGTGAATACCAATTCGGTCTCTCGCCCCGTCGCTCGATGCTGTCGCAGCTATGAACGGCGACGCAGGCCTGGTCGGCTGTCTGGTCGACAGGCTCGCCACCAGAGTAAGCATGATTGCTCCATTGATCCCCCAGGCGCGTTCTGGACTGACCTCTGTGCGAAGCTCCCCCATCGCGCGGGCACCAGCGGCCAGAGCCTGCAACAAGACGATATACTCCATGTCACGAGGGCTACGCTGGTCGAGCTGGGAAATACAACCATTGCCACCGTCCTCGACGCCCTCCTTTCGCTGCTCGAGGACCTCGCGCGCCCGTACACGGCCGTCGCCTCCCACCCTAGCCATGTGCTTCACTCCGAGCTCTATATCCTCGCCCTCATCGCCGATTGTTGCTCTACCCATTGGGCTTCGCTAGCCCCCGATGACGAATCCGACTCGGAACCTGCTCCTACCCCTCCTGCCCTTGACGAAGTTCTTGTCAGCCGCTTGTTCGACGTCCTAAAGCATCTCCTCGAACCCATCCCCGACAGCTATGTACTCCCGGCTCAGACACTCCTCGACCAAGTGTCGACGCGCAATGTGGTCATTCCCCGACCCGACGATGCGTCCACCACAAGTGGGCAGGAAAGTGCCCCAGAAGACGAAGGACTGGGCGCTCGTCTCGACGAGATGGACGTCCATGTCAAGACCGTTATCGAGTATGTGACGGCATGTAGCTGGACAGCTGCATTTGACTACTTCAGAAGCGTCATTTACAATATTCGCACTGCCATCGTTGCGCAATCGGGTGGTCCCACCACGTCGGGGTCTTTTCAAGATGCGGAAAAGGCTGCCCTTGTTCTTCTCCGGCTTCTCTCGTTCTTCTGGGTTGATGGCCCCAAGCTTGGCCAGGTCATTCAAGAGATTTGCTCTAGCTTTCTTCACTTTCGAAAGCCTTACCAGAACACCGTTGCTGTAGTGACTCCTTTGCTCATCACCAGGTGGCTCGATCGATTTCCTCGCGAGTTTGTCCAGCTTCATCTCCTCCACAAGCGGCTCGACGGAGGCGCCGATACACTCTTTGACATGACACAAGCCGCAACAGATAACGGCAAACGAAAAGCTCTGCTCTACCCGCTGCAGACTACGTTATTGTTCCTGCTTCCCGATGTGTTTGAGGTTGCCAGTAACATGAGAGAGGCCAAGAGCAGTAGCATGGTCAAGAAAGTGTCGTTTCTGGATGGGTTGAGGAAAGCGTTACGGAACCGAAACGAACAAGCCGGGTATTGCCTCGTGTCTCTGCTTCGTGCAGCTCGCCACTTCGATGCCGAGAGCGATTCGGCCCTCGTCAGTTATGCGTTGGATGTTCAGGACGAGGTTCGAGACGCGGTGTTTCATCGAATTTCGTCCTCCGACCCGACACTGTTTGAGCAAGACATGATGACCGCGGCCTTTGTTAGTCTCGCGCACCTCAATTTTGATGGTAGTGTCAACTCGCTGGTCCAGAACTGCATTGCACCCAGCGCGCCCAACAGCTTCAAACTGGCCGTTGTTCAAGGCTGCTCCTACTTTGCACAGCAACCGTACGCTTTGCGATATCACGAACTATTCGATACGGCTGTCCCGTTTATGCGGTCTCAGTTGGAGGTGAGACGAACTCCCTTCCATCCCGAACCCAGGTCGTAACCATGCTTATAGCTCGAGACATCAAAGCCCGCCGGGCTGCAAACTCAAGATAATCCCGAAAACCTAGAGATGGTTCTTAGCATTCTCAAGTTTCTTGACGCCTCCCCGGCCCGGCTTCTGGAGGATCTCTCGGGCGATGATCCGTCGAGGAATCTCTTCAAATCTTTTCTCCTTTGTGTCTTATCCGCGGAGCCATCCGTTCGACGACTGGCTACGAGTGTGGCGGATCGACTCTTCAAAGGTCATCTTGAAGCTTACCGGAAATTCGAAACTGGCCATCAGTTCGGAACACATCAGCTCCGAGGCGAGCTCTGGGGCAACAGGTATGCCGAGAACTCTCCTATCGATAACCGCTAACCATGTATCAGTTCCAAAGTTCTGCTCGGGCTATGCGAGCGCATTGCATCAGAGAATAATGACCAGGGGCTAGTTGTCCTACAGGAATACCTCGAAGCACGACTTCTCCTTCTTAAACACGTCCCGGTATGCCTTGCGTGCTCCAAGTACCATTGGACGACACTAATGCCATGCCAGGAATTAGCAGAGATTCCCGAAGAGACGCCCGACGTTGTAAGCGCATCATCAAAGCTTGAGACTACGCTCCTCATCTCGCTATGCTCCGCCAGCATCGACACTTGCCAGCTCGTCACATCATGTGTCGGTCTTTTCCTACAAGAGTGCGCGATTGTCGACAAACACGCCGAGTCAGCCAAGTCATCGGCTTCAGTCCTTCGGAACGGAGAAGTCTTCAAAGAAATCGCCTCTCGTGCCTTCAGGTTCACTGGACTGGTAGCCTTCCAGAAACGCGTTCGGGGACTACTTCGTCGCATGCAGTTTCCAACTACCGGCATTCTGAATGCTTGGGAGACTGCCTTTGACCGATGGATCCATCTCGCCAAGGACGTTTCCGTCTCGACGATCGACGCAGTGGACGAGAAGGCCCTCTCTGAATGGCGAAACTACTCCGGATTTCTGGCATCCCTGGGAGGAATCTGCACTGCCGACCAAGCCATCATTCTAGAGGAGCCTGCCCTCGGAGGGTTACGGTGGATTGATCGGATCTCCTCGGAGCATTACGAAGAACCCCTCCTTGCGAGGTACTTGCGTCTCAGCATCCAGCTCCTTGCCTGTGCCAATGTGAGAGTGCGCGAGGCAATGCGCGAGGTTCTCTCAAGTGAGGTTTCTCCCGCACTCTATCACCCTCTCTTCAAGGCTCTCGAGTCAGAGCTCGAGGTTCTCTTCACCGGTGCCCTCGCGCCTGTCGACAAAGGGCAAGACGGCGAAGTTGTATTTGCCGAGCAAGCTGCTTCTCTGCTAAAGGCATTGGTAGAGCGACTGGAAAGCCCCTCGGATCTCGGAGCCGCCTCTTCCGTCCACCTCGGCGCACTCACGCTCAACTTTGCAAAGTTCCTGGATGGCGTATCAGATACTCCTAATACTCTACGGGTGAAGATTCGAGTCTGTCATTTATGCGAGGTTGTGACGAAGCGCAAGGAGCATTTGAACTTGCGAGACGATGTACGCATCAGAAATCAACTGCTCGAATATATATTTGGTTGGATTGCTCGGCCTCGCTCTCCGCGACCAGATCAAAACGGACTGGCTAACCGGCAGGACGACATGAGCCGGGTTCAGAGAGATCTTGACAAGGCGTGTCTGAAGTCTCTGGCTGACCTCACGTTTCGCTTGCCACTGCAGCCCTCTGACAGCCACACCGATGCCGGCATGAGTGAAATGAAGTCGCAGATGTTTCACACATACTTCAACCGCTTTCTCTCGCTGCTCAACCATGAACCCTCGGACCTGAGTCGATCCGAACCCGCGTTTGCTGTGACCATTCGAGACGAGACGATGTCGAACTCGGACTTGGCCATCACCATTCTCTCCAACTTGCTCAGTGCTAACATTGACGTTGGTCTCAAGCACTCTCTGAACATTGGCTATCACGACAATGTGGAAATCCGCACGGCTTTTGTCAAGGTCCTGTACAACATCCTGATACAGGGCACCGAGTTTAGCAATCTCACAGACTCGGCCGTCAGCGAGAAGTACGAAGAACTGCTCGAGGTTGGTGTGTTCCTACACGAAAATACAGACCGCAAAGCTAACAGGGGTGAAGCTTCTTACCAGCGATCTCTCCCTTGCCATATCTATGAGCGTGGCTTGCCCGAGCACCGACGTTGACGAGCTGACCATCTGTCTCTTGACTGTGTTTGAGCAGCGTGGACTCGTCTTTGAGCTCCTGGAGGCCTTGATCAAGCAGGAGATTGACGACACGGGTATGTCTTTCTCTCGATGACAGTACGGTAAACGATTGCAGAACTAATAAAGGCGCAGAAAACGAGGCAGAGCTGCTGCGCCGAAGCTGTGTGGCAACCAAGATGCTCTCCGTCTACGCCAAATGGAAGGGCGGCTCGTATCTCCGGGCCACACTCCAAAAGGTCTTGGAACGCCTCATGCTGACGTCCAAGGATCTCGACCTGGAGCTTGATCCAGCGAGGATCAGTACCACAGACGAACTCGAGAAGAACGCTCTGCAGCTGCGAATTGTCGCCAAGGTCTTCATCGACGACATCTGTGCATCATCTTCAAGCATGCCATCGGCGTTTCGGAAGATTTGCAACATCGTGGGTGCCCATCCCGACTCACTCACGGCGACAGTCCCTAACAGTCTCAATAGATTTCCAACGCCGTCGTACTCAAGTTTCCTGATGCAAAATACACCGCCGTCGGGGCCTTCATTTTCCTCCGCTTCTTCTGCCCAGCCATCGTGGCGCCAGAGGCCGAGGGTCTCGTGTCGACAGCTCCGTCAAAGGAAATGCGCCGCGGTCTCCTGCTGATTGCCAAGGTGATTCAGAATCTCGCCAACAACGTGCTGTTTGGCGCCAAAGAGCCCTACATGTTCCCCCTGAACGACTTTCTCACGCAAAACATCTACCACGTCACGACGTTCCTTCGTGAGATCTCCGTAAGTGCTCAACTTCCTCTAGTCATTCGTCTCGCGCTCACAAGTCTCAGGTTGCCCCTGATCAACTGGATATTCCCAAGGCTTCAGAATCGTTCGACTTTGGCTCATGCGTTGCCCTCCATCGCTTCCTCTATGACCATTGGGATCATGTCAGGCAAACTCTGGTCTCGAGGGAACGACGGGAGTATATGAGATCATCTGGCGATCTTGCCCGAGTACGCTCGCCAGTCCTGGAGCCGCTTCGGAACCTCATCTCCAACCTCGGCCCGCCCCCTCTCGCTGTTTCGTGGAATAGGCCTCAAGTCTCGGCCAACAGCCCACCTCTTTATTCTCGCTTCCAGAACTTTATGCTTCGCAATGCATTCCGGAGTACCGAGTCCTTCTTGACTGCCAGGGCCGTGTATGACGGAGGAGAAAGCAAGGCAAGTTACCACAAGACAAGTTGAAAAAGCGAACTAACAAATAGTCTCTAGGATGGATTGTCAATCATCTGCATCATCTTGCGCCATATCGAGACCGAAAGCATTGACTACGATACCCTCTTGTACTGCTATCTCAAGGTCAGTTTTCACTCGCCAGCTGTCACGAGCATCCCAAGTTAACATGTACAGATTGCGAGTCGATTATGGCACAGGCCTTTTGGGCTTCTCATTGACGCCACTTGCTACAACGGCAGGAATGAGCCTCAAGATGATCTCTTCAAGAAATTAGAGCTTCTCACGCCTTCGGAGCTTTCGTGCAATTTGACTCGAGTCTACGTCTACAACATGAATAGTGCATTCAAGTATGCCATCCCCTCCCCGAACACGATATGGATGCTGACTCTTTGCTTAGACGATGCTTTCGACGACTTCTCCGGGTGTGCACCAAGAACGAAAACGGCGTCTTCAACCCGAAAAATGTCGACTACCATTTGATTGGCAGCCTCCAAGATCTTCAAGCCCACTTCCACCTCAGCCAGCTACACTTGCCAAAGGAGACGATCAGCGTGGTCACAGACACGCGGTACGTGTTCCAGCCAATTACTCGACTGTCCAAGTCGAAGGGCAAGATTGAGGTGGTTATCAAGGTTGGCAGCCAGTTCGTGCAGGTAACGACAACGAAGAAACAAGAGATCTTTGCCGGGTTTCGACTAGGAACCACGGTCAACGACATCTTTCGTCTCGGTGAGGTCGACGAGGCCCCAACATCGATTCAGACCGAGGACGATTCGGCATTTGGCCTGAGAGCGGACAACGGCAAGATCGTCATGTACTTCACGAGTCCCAAGAAGTCGGATGTCCTCCAGACCATCAGGGGAGCCAAGGCGAAGCACGGGAAGGACAGCAGAGCGCAAAAGTCCATCGAGAGGCTCATTCGTCCGCAGGATGTTCCGGGCACCTTGTTGAACCTGGCGCTGGCGAATCTGTCGAGTCCCGACCACATTCTGAGGCTTTCCTCGTACAATCTGCTCGGCGCCCTATGCAAGGCCTTCAAATTCAGATCCGCCTCAAGGCTTGTGTGTACCAAAGGTCAGTACTCGCGTGCTCCTCATCGATTCGTCATGCTGATTAGACATCATAGATGTATCCGTCCCCCTGGACCCAACACGGTTCATTATCAACATCAGCAAGGAGCTTGCGCTGGCCGAGCCGCAGCTCACGTCTGATTTCTTGACGGAATTCTTCGTTGGCTGGGAAAGCTTCCCCGACGAGCAGAAGCCCCTGAGCCTGGCTTACATGGCGCCGTGGCTTCCTGGTCTTCGAAACAACATCCTGGCCAACGAAGTAGACGGCGAGAAGGGCAGAGAAAAGGTTTCTGTCTTGTTCCGAAAACTGATCGACGTCACAGTGCAAGATCACGCACTCATATACGCGCTGGAACAGTCGGTGTGGCCCAGGATAGTGCAGGACGAGATCCTGCTCGAAATCTTCCTCGACGAGCTCCTCAAGATGGCAATGGGCTACGGCACACACGAAGAGCCCATCGAGATCATCTCTTCCATTGTCGTTGGCGTCAGCACCGTGACGCTACGAGGAAAGATTCTCTCCCGCCTTCGCAAAGCCCTGAATCGCTCATCGTTAAGGCCGACCAAATACCTGCCAGACAATGCCGTATGGGCTGAGATATGTGTTCTTCTTCGATTCTGCTTGTCGTTGTCGTTCGATAGCGGCGTGCAGGCCCAACTATTCTTGCCCGAGATCTTCCACATCTCAACCATGCTGGCCAACACGGGCGGCCAAGATATCCGGCTTCTGGTCTATCGGCTGCTGGTCAACTCGGTTCACGCCATCTGTACCTCGTTCGAGCTTGACGACGCAAAGTCTAGCAAGCTGAGGGCAAGTCTGGACTTCTTATGCGATCCTCGGAGCGACATCTTCTCTGCACCGCCAGCTTTTGTCCGCGACGGCGCGTCGGTGTCTACTTCGCAGGAAGCAGGCCCCGCGCTTTCAGCCACAGAAAACCTGGCATCGACTCTTTTCGAGATCTGCTCCATCGCGGCGCCGACTATGGATCTTTCCAACGTGTGGCGGTCTCGATGGATGAGCTTAGTGGCCAGCACGGCGTTCCAGAACAACCCTGCGATTCAGCCGAGGGCCTTTACCGTCATGGGATGTCTTGCTCGGGAGGAAGTGGACGATGACCTTCTCTATCAAGTCCTCGTGGCGCTGCGGAACAGCGTGGGACGGTTCGGCGAGGATCACAACAGCGAGATGCTGGTGTCCATCGTGACATCGCTCTCCAAGATGATGGCCAAGCTGCCATCGGCCTCTCGGTATGGACTGCAGCTGTTCTGGCTCGCCATGTCGCTCGTCAGGCTTGTGCCGGCAAACCTCTACAACTGTGCCGCCCTCTTCCTCGAGGCAGTCTTGGCTAACATCAGCACGGGCGAGGAGTTCCGCGGTGCGAAGATGGTTCCCTTGCTTCTACAGGGCCGAGTTCCCCTCGAGGAGGCGGCACTACCTCTGGAGGACGTCTACGGCATTCACTTTTCTCAGGACAACTTCGAATTCGCCGTCTGCGCCTGTCTCGCCCGAGGTCTCACCGACACGGCGACCAGGCAGACGGCGATGCGTGTCCTTTCCTCATTCTTCCAGATGACCATTTGGATCGCGGATGCCGAGTCGCCTACTCGAGAGATGCCAGAAGGCTCCGCATACATGTCGCTTCTTCTTGCGAGAGCGGTAGGTCACGAGGAGGTCAAGGATAGCCTCTGGTCTGCGGGTGTCAACCCGGGAGAAGTCAACACGGCTCTCAGCTCCCGCGGGCTACGGGATATCGATGCCATAGAGGACAAGCACCTGCTTCTAATGACGGCTATTGAGCTGGTGGACTTTCAGTATTTGGAGGAAACGGTCCAGACACGGAGCCTCGAGTGGCTCAACGAGCTGGCAATGAAACGGCCTGCCGTGGTGGTTCACCTGTAAGCAGCCCATACGCACTTTGAAGGGCCTCAACTAACTCGAGTCTTAGGTGTGCGGCCATTCGGGCACTCTTGGATGACACGTTGCTGCATGGCCAGAATTCGACGACACTGGGAGCGGCCCATACACTTTTGCGTACGCTGTCGTCCAATCCTCAGTTCTCTCGGGCAGTGGCTTCGATGACGCTGTTAACGGAGACATTGGAAGACATGGGCTTTGGAGGCCTTTGGCGATCATGCTCGCTGGGTTCGATGGAGGACATCAACCGCGAGTGTCTTGAGCTGACGGAGAAGCTTATCGAGGTATGTTCCTGAAGCTGCGATGTCTACGTGTTCCGACTAACCTTGTGCAGCTCATTATTATTTAGAGCGTGATGAAAAGTATATATTAGATAGTCATTGTACATAAAGAAGGGTTTCTGTTTTGGCTAGAGGGGCAGCAGGAAGCAGGTCGCCTGGGGGTCATATATCCCGTGGAGTTGATAGAGGCGTGAGGTTATAGTTTCAGCTTGGAATAAGACCATTAAACATGTAGTTCCTCGCTCGTTGTCGACTGAAGCGTCTCTCCTCAAGATGGCAATGGCCGGCCCTTCACCATACTGCAGCTCAGTCCTAAGCCGCCTGAAGGCTCTTCTCCCGAATCTCGCTCTCGCTCCCAGTTCCGGCATGCAACCGACCGGTGGCATCGTGAGCGGCATCCCACTCGTCAACTTGAGCATTGGGAACCTTTGTAATGCGATGCGTCTGAGCTCCATCGTCGAGGCCAACCACTTCCTGTCGCAGTTTGTAGCCCTTCCACTTGGGCAGCAAGAAGACCCAAACGTAGTAGTAGATGCCGCAGGTAATAAGACTATGGTTCATCGTCAGCATCCATCATGATACACAAGAGACAACATCAAGAGAAGAAGTGCCACTCACATGCCAATGCCCGTCACAACATACGTGGCATACCAGAAGCTGACGTCGCCGGCGTACATGCCGCCCACGGGAGGGTACCACGGCATCACGAGGAGGTACAGCTGGATCAGGATGTTGAAGATGACAACTACGTGGTAGGCCTTGAACTCCGGCTCGGGGAGATTGGCTCTCTTGCGACGCCATCGAACCACGTAGAGACCGACGGCCATGGAGAGGTTGAAGGCTGCCGTTGGGAAGACTCCGAGGTCGCTCACTTTCGCAGAGTTAGTGACTTGGCTTTCTCGTTCTCTCTCTTATGTCAGCAGGACTCACCAAAGTTGAAGGCGTCGCCAGTCGGAACGGCAAGGATCATCAGGATCGTCAGGAACCAGACGACAAAGTAAGGGCCGATGGGCGTTCCGAACGGTCGAGTCGAGACCCAAAAGTTGGTAAAGGGAAGCACGCCCTGTCTATAGCTCCAGGTTAGCCAACTTCATTTATGCATCCTATAGTCGACCTAGCAACTCACCTTCCGCACTCTCGGATTCTCCTAGACAAACCGATAATCACGGCCATGATGTTCCCAAAGGCGCTCAGGGCGATCAAGAAGTTCAGTCCGCGAACGGTGCCGCTGTTTCCGAAGACCTTTGAGAAGAACAGGCTCGCCGCAGTGAGACCCGATTCTTCCAGCTCCTGTTTGGGAACTGGTGGCATTTGAAGTCAGTCAAGCCCGGATAGCGGGAGCAGTCATGTGTTTTGTGCTTACCGGCAGATAGCCAGGCCACATTGGCAAACATGTACAGGACGTAAACAATGGTGAGGGCCGCAGTGGCATATATCTTGAGCTTCTTGACGGGATTCTAACACGAGTCAATGCCTGCCCGGTGTTTAGAGAGTCCCTCTTTGCATACCTTGACCTCGTTCGCGAGGTTGAACGCGTTATTGTACCCTCCATATGAGAAGATGATGCGATAGAGAGCGTTCGTGAGACCATACGCGCCAGCCGAGCCGGTGCCTTCAAAGGCGCTCCGGAAGTTGGCCTTGGGATCCTCGACCGACGTGTGTCCGCCCAAGACTGCGAATCCGGTGAAGACGACGAAGAGCAGGGTTCCGACCTTGACCAGGCCGACGGCGTTGGAGAACCAGTAGGCGTACTTTGTGTTGAAGACGAGGCCTGCTTCTGTTAGTCCTCGAGACTGCTTGAGAATGGAGTAGATGAGGCTTACACAGGGTTGCAATGGTATATCCAGCCAAGGCCACGCCCTTGACTTGCCAGTCGGTACCGGCATGTCCGGATATAGCGAACAGGTACTTGGCCAGGACTATTCAAGGTCAGCTGTCCATCCCAGGGTCAAACTTGAGTCCTCGAGAACTACTCACCGATTGCATTGCTACTTCCAAACGAGAGAATGACACTCTGCACCGCAAAGGTGGTTGGGAAGAACCAGATGGGCCTCGGATAAGCCTGCTCGAGGAAGACGACTTCGGATCCGGATCGACTGGGGAAATACGCAGTGAACTCGAGGTAGACGGCGCCAGAGGCAAGGCCCAGCTACATCAAATAGTCAGCACCAACTAGACTTGATCCTCAAGACGGAGGTGCATACCAAGTAACCCAGGGTCCAGTAGATAAAGGCTAGGCCAACAGAGCCAGTCCCAGACAAAATAGCAGATGCTGCACCATGTCAGAAGTTGTCCTACTCCAAGCCGAGACCCTCGCATGCACTCACGCGTCGAGTAAATGCCCGTTCCTATCATCATGGTAACGTTGAGCAACACAATCGTCACCGGCCCGACCGAGTATCCCAATGGGGAGTTGAGCTCGACGGGAGCTCCGGTTGCTTCCTGATACGTCAAGTTGGCATCGTTGCCGCCCTTCTCCCCGACGTACTTGATGCTTCCGTCAGAGATCTCCCCTTGATCTTCGATCGTGACGACGGTTGTGCCGCCGGAGCCAAAGGGCTTTCTCCAGGACGCCATTGCTTTTCGATGGATGCAGACCGAGACAGAAGCAGTGCAGAGTAGTATCGAGATCAAACTGTGTGGCTTCACTGCGTCATGCAGGCTCAACAACACCCCTTATATACGCACTCGCTTCACGTTGCCATCAGCTCAACCTCAACCAGCCTCGCTTGGGCGAGAGATATCAGAGTTGCACGACTCAGGTCTCGTTTGCAAGGGCGTTCGGCATCCGAGAGGCTAATGACACAAAGTGTGGGATGTGGGAGATGTGGGATAATAGTGCGATTCGATCACGGCAAGGATTCGCCCTATGGCGAAATCGCGAAACTCGCACTTAACAAGCCTCTCTCGATCGAATCATCTCTGCAGCCTCGGCCCGTGCTGTGCTTGAGCGATTGTCGAGACAGAGCACGAAGTCGGTTATTTCTTGTCACCTTCCTTTTTGGTTGTCTTGTTTCCTGTCCACTCCCTGGATCCAAGAGGGTATCGTCGTGTTGCATCGCAATTAGCTTGGCAGCAACCGCGTGGTTGTGAGATGAACCAAAGAGCGACAATGGCAGCCATCT
>JAMQMW010000465.1:0-14318 GCA_024115155.1 Thelonectria blattea
CCCCCCCCCCCTAACTTGGAACACCCGGGGAACTGACCGCGATAGACGTACAAAGTTCGTGACGTAGGCGTCGCTCTGCTCAACTGCCCCTACGACAACCACGAGCGACCGGCCAGACGCGCCGCAGAGTACATGCAAGACTTTACGCGGGCGCTGTCGCGGCTGGACAGGAGCGAGATTGTCAACACGAGCAGTCTGAGGAGCTGGGTCGACACCGACCGCGACAAGGCATACATGACCTGATGAGGAGTGATGCCGTCACTGTACGACTATGAGGCCTTGTCTGGAATACACTGTAATACTACATGTTACAAAAGAAACTACAACTTGGTACTGCCCAAGAGATGGAAGGGTGTGTCTACGATGACCCCTTACGGGCTCTACGACTACGTCTACAATGGGATCCCATGAGAGGTAGATGGGTGAATTCAAGACGCGAATTAGGCGCCCCGAATCACCATCAATAGTATAATCATTCTATGAATTCTATTTCTATCCGCCCATTCATGGCCCAAATGCCTCGCTCAAATGCCATTGCTCTCGCAGGAAAAGACTCCGCCGACGGTTCCGTCCTCGAACTGGTCAATGATGCCCTGGACGCTCACATACGTTCCCAGCGTGAGATACAGGAAACCCGTTAGGATGATGATGACGTTGAGCACCACAGACAGAGCGTCCAGGACGGGCTGTCGCGTCTTGCCAGCCCGAAAGTCGGCGGTGCGCATGCGAAAGTAGGCGAGGCCCCAGAAGATGAAGCCAAACCAGCAGTTGAAGAGGGAAGACATGACGGAGAGCACTTTTGGTGTTAGTATAAGTGTCTTCTGATGATTAGGATAGAACTTACACGAGGAGAAGAAGGGAATCACTTCAGCAATAATAAAGGAGAAAATCCAGCTGATCAACAACACAAAGCTCCACCAGAACCAGCCCTTGACCGTGTGCTCGGTGACGTGCCTCGAGTTCCTGAACATGCGAAAGAAGATGAACCTCCCCGTGACGGAGGCGTAGAGGCACCCGACAAAGATGATGGTCGGCACCATGAACGAGTACGACACCTTCTTGTACACGTCCTCCAGCATGCCAAACGCAGGCGTCACCATGTACTGGTCGCCCGTATACACATATATAACAGCGCCGACGACGCTGAACGTCACAATCTCGGCAACGGTGCACGCCCACAAAGCCTTGGGGAAGTCCCTTTTGGTGTTAACACTTGTCAAAGAAGTAATCGGCTCTCGGCCGCCTACCGAGGATCGCGCATCTCGGCGATGAAGCTGGGCAGCGTCGTCTGTCCGATAAAGGTGTAGCTCATGTTCATGAAGGCCGACATTCCCGTCACGAGCGTCGTCGATTTGGGCATCCAGATGGACACAATGGGTTCACCCCTTAACGGATACTCGGCCGGCTTCCTTTGGGCTCCCGCAAACGCCGTGGCCAAGAAGACGGATATAAAGGTGAACAAGGCCGAGCCGAAGCCCAGCTTGGAGAGCATGTGGAAGGTCCTCGGCAGCGAGCCCAGCCAGCTGATGACGGTAACAACCACGGCAAAGGCCACGGTGCGACAGGCGTGGATCGTGTCCGCCTCGGTCATGGTGTTCATGTATATGGCGCCGACGAGCACGTGTAGAGCCTGGATGAAGGTGTTGTTGAGAACAAACATGCTCGCCGTCCACCACCACGCCCACTTCTTGTTCCACCAGATCATCTGGCCGATATCGCAGACGTCTCTGACCTCGGGGTGACGCAGGCAAAAGTCCCACAGGATGAGGCTTGTGTAGAGCACGAGGCCCGCCACCACCACCGTGAGTATCAACCCGGGCACCAGTCCGAGCAGGCTGTAAGACCAGGGGAAGCTCATGATGGACAGCACGATGTACTCGCTGAAGAGCAAGCCGGCCGTCTTCTGCCACGAGCAAGTGCGGTACTGGATGCCGTTGCCCTTCTCCTCCGCCAGTTGCTTGTCGACGATATCGACGGCGGCGTTGGTGCTGTCCACGTCGAGCGTCTCGCCGAGGAGGTGTTCGGCCAAGGGCTCGATGCGCGGGCCGACCACCACGTTTCGTCCTCCAAACGTCGATGCCGCCCAAGAAGACCTCCTCGAGGCATGCACGGCTTCTTCGACGTCGGGGCCGAAGCCGACAGCCTTATCGTCATCCATGGGGAAGAAGGAGTCTTCGGGGAGGGTATCGGGAAGGGTATTCGGAAACGGGTAATGTACAAAAGAAACGGCAAGTCCGTGCCAAAAAGGGGGAGGACGTGGATCAAAAGTATACTGTATATACCGTGTATGCTGATTCACGGATGAAGGACGACTCGACGAGGGCGGGGTGCGACTCGCTCGGTGCGTGGGAAGCAAGTCTCCTAGTTATACAAGGTGACATGAGACATGTCAGGAACAAGTCGACAGGTTCCTTACGTCAAGTATAACTGCCAAGCACCAAAGGTACCTCCTTCTTTCTCTGGTACATGCACTTCGGTATCTCGACTTGACGGAGCCGCCGATGGGCCGCGAGAAGGAGCTACTCTACATGGTACCATCTGAGCCAAGAACCAAGAACAAAGTAGATCAATGTTCCCTTGCATATGGTGCCAGTAGTATATGGCCGTCAATGCCATGAATATCGGACATCTAGAGTTGATTGCGTGCTCCAATCTTGACTTCAACACCTCGACGACTTTTTCCACCGACCCCTAGTATTCCCCTCCGAGGCGCAATCGCCGTACACGCTCCAATTGCCGCTTCCTGTACCGGCCGTGATCTGCTATGATCCCTACAGCCTCCCAGTCTGATTCCTCTTGGCAGTGACGCAGCGGCGCGAGATGCTCGTAGTTATTAGGTCACGAATTGCTCCGTCGCCATCGGGTATTCCGATCACGCAATAAACCATGCCCCTTGCCGTGGATGAAAGACACATGGAAATCGAAGCCGACGTCGATCCTTTTGTTGATACGAATAGAGAAGCCCGCAGAGAAACCCGCAGAGAAGCCCAAGGTTTAAGCTTAGATTCGGCGTTAATCAGACTTCTCCCGTTTAATTACCTCGTCGCTTCTTATTGTCGGGAGTCGTAGGATAAGCAGGGCAGAATCTCTTTCGTTTATTAGTCGTCCAATGAACCACCCAAGGAACCGACAAAAGGAAACCTCCGTCGGGTCAACCAGAACCTCAACGTCATGACCCGAAAGCCATCAATTCCACCACTCCGTTATCCAATGTCGTGACCAAAGTACTCGTTGCACTGATCATGACTGCGTGGCTGGAAATGGCGTTTAAATATGCCTCATGGCTGCATCTTGCGTGCCTACCTAGGTACGTTGCACCGCTTCAACCGACTGCTTGACCAACGGCACATCAAGAACATGAACTCAATAACAATTCATTCTGATCAATAGAGACGGCTAGTAAATCTGAACCTCCAGCCCCGGTCCAACCAAGTCGATGCAACGCCCCGGCACCACGCCGACTCCCACACGCTCATAAGTCTCTCTCCCGTCCTCACCACTTCCATCCTCGTCCTCTTTCCTCGCCACTACCAGCACGTAGTGCCTCCGCGCCGCAGCATTCGGAGAAACAGTCGGCTTTTGGCTCCCGACAACAACACACTTGACCACTCTCTCTCTTGCCGGCGCAACCACCTTGTCAAACACCACACCACCCCCCGCCATCTCCATGTCGACCCCCCTCGCCCTCCCCGTCAAGAACGAGTTCCTGCCGCCATCTCCTGTATGCCACTGCCTCCCAGCCGCCCTCCCCACGCTCCACGGCGCCCGGATCTGCCCCTCGCCCTCCCAGGCCACGCCGCCGTCGAACGGCACGTCCAGGAACCCGATGGCGCCCTCGTAGGCCATCCACGACCAGCTCGGCGCCCGGTCCCGCGGCGAAGGGAAGACGATGTCCCGCATGGCCTCGTCCTCGCGCCGCCAGAGCAAGCTGCGCCCAAAGTACCGGTCGAAGACGCCGAAACCTCCGTGCTGCCCAAAGGCCCGGATGAGGCGCTGCTCCAGGCCAGCAATGGCGCTGGGGCGGTCGTAGGCCTTGGTGAATCGCAGGCGCGAGTACTGCGTGTACAGCGACTCGTAGAGACGAATGCGGCCGCCCTTTGTCGAGTTGGTGGCTACTTTGGGGAAGACCGGATCGCCGAGGAAGGACGCCTTGTTGCTAATGGTTGTCAGTAGACCTCAAGCATGGTCCCCGGGACTACTCACTTTCTCATCTTGGTCAGCGTCTCGCAGCGAATCCCCTCGCCGCACTCCCAGTACGTCTGCGTCTCCGTGAAGTAAATGGTGCGTCTCGCGAGCGCTCTCTCCTGCAACACCCACCCGCGCTTGTTCAAGGCCCCGTCAATCACGTCGCCTTGGAAGTTGTCAATCGCCTCGCACACGTACACCGCCGGCTCTCCGGGGGAGTCAAACTCGACCACTGTTCGGTCTCGTCGCTTCTTGAGAAAGCCGTCCGAGGTCCCCGTTGACCGACTCGCGGCGATGACGCAGTGGGCAAAGCTGAAGACGGATTCCATGTGCTTGGCCTCCTCTTTGAAGTCGCCGTCGTCGCCCTGGATAATGCACAGTGAGTCGATCCAGAGGTATTGCACTCCTAGTTGGCGAGTCACCTTGACCGCATCCCTGAACGTGGCCGGGAGTTCTTCGAGGGCGATTCCATCTTCTCGGCGTCGCTGAATGTTTTGTCTGGTCGTTGAGAAATGGTCGTGAAGCTCTGCGTCACCCCACGGATGAGACAAAGCAACATAAGTCGGCCTCCGAGGGATGCTCCAATCTCTCGTAACAACAAGAAAGATCTTTTTCGACCCGGCTTCTCTTACGTCAATCAGTCGGGTTGGGGCTCTCTCACTGCCCGACAAGGCCTTCTCGTGTCGACACGCAGCGTGGCCATCGCAGTCGCGTATCCATTGGCGCAGCAGCTCGTAGTAGGCCGGGCTCTCAATCTCTGGTAGAAACGGGAAACGGAGTGGGATATCCCTTCCAGGCGTGTCTGCCATCGATTAGTTTGGCATTTAACCGACTTTCACCTTGAAAGCCTGCACATACCCTCAATTTGGCAAATCGACAAGACTTGAGTCGCAAAGTTGCGCGTAGCAAAGCAAGCTCCGAACCGAAAGAGCTCGACGGCGACATTGTCCAGACATTGTGAAGCAGACTGGCCTTCTGATGCAGGAGTAAATTTGGAAAGAATAAGCTGACACAATTCGCAACTCGCTGATCGCATCCTCAACTCGGAAAGGTTGTCCTGAATGGTGTAAATCCACGTCCGAAAATCCAATTGTCGACATCGATCGCATTTTTTTGTCATTTTCTTCGTCGTCCTGAAACAATGACCGAATTTTTCTCGCTCAAAAATATCCAAAGCAAAGCTATTGTCGTCCAAGAACTCCCAAGTATCGTTAAGCTATCGTCCATTAAATCCGCAGATTCTCGTCGAGTTCATCGTACATACAGGCTGTTGTTAATCAGCATCTCCATTCGCTCATAGGTTGCACTTATGATGAACATACCGTCTAATCATGAAAATGTGGCCTAGCTGTCAGCCAAAGTCGGAAGTCCTCGATTCATTTGCTCTTACGTGCTATCCAAAATGTTAGTCGAACCACGTTCACCTCTTGACGGCCTCAAACTCACATTCTGCCGTTCAGAATCTTCCCTTTAGCAACTCAGGCCTTCCTCAATCCATCTCGTCTTCACTCACATACTGTCATCTGTTAGCTCCTGAATTTAATCGCTCCTTCAACCCAACTTACAGTCTTCAATAAATCCTGCCAGTCAGTCACTGTCCACGACCACATCGAGAAAACGCACATTCTGCAGCTGCCATTCCAAATTAGCACCAACCCAGGCCACACATTCCATCTCATTCAAGACTCACCGTGTTCTGGTCCCCATCAGACGACGTCGACAGTCCAGACACACCGGAGTCCCTCCTTTTCGACGCCTTCGACCAGTCGTGCGAGGCGTTCGCACAAAGCACACTCGGGACCGCAACGCCGGCTCGGCTCGTCTCCGTAAACAAGTACTTCTCTTCGTCTCTCGCCCTCTTCCAGATTCGGTTCAACTCGTCCACGACGGTTCCCGCGTCGGCCCGCTCTTGGACATTGAACTGTCCCTGCTTAGGGACGGCCACCACCAACATCTTGTCGCGGACCAGCTTGAGGAGATCCGAAATCACGCTCCCCCCCGGTGGCGTGCACTCGGGGTCCTCCGTCAGCATGAAATTGATCAAATTTCCGACGAGAGAGCTCACTTGAGCCCGCTTCGTGTTCTCCCCGGGCATCGACGTCACAGTGAAGTAAAGCGTGTCGTCGACACTCCGGGTGCCCTGGTCGAAGAAGCTATTCAGGGCGTCGTTCCCGTACAAGAGCCAGACGACAGACTCGAAGATGATGCAGCCCATTGACCAGATGTCATACCGTCGCGATCTGGGCTCACTTCGACTGGTGCTGACCTCGGGCGCTTCATAGTGCAGCGTGGTGTGCTTCGTGTCAGTCGGGTGATCTCTCAAGGCCGTGGCATCGGCGTGCTGCTTGGCCAAGCCCAGGTCGGCAATCTTCCAGGTGCCCAAGTTCTTGTCTGTGAAGATGAGAATGTTGTCGGGCTTCAGATCGCCGTGGCGCCAGTTGTTGAGAGACACAGAAGACTCCTCCTCCTCACTGTCAGAATTGACCTCATTGCGCCGTCTTTGCAACTCGGCCTCATCAGGCACCTCGATACTGAAAGCGACGGCCCCGTCTTCGATGTCCCCTTCTGGGAGTCTCTCCGCCCGGGCCGTCCTTGTCTTCTTATTGGTATTGTGCAGGCGGCTCAGAGCTTTCATCAAGCCGTGAATCTGCTCCAAGACAGACATGATGTCGTTTCCCCCGAGTCTCTGGTGTATGGCATCATTCTGCTTCCATACGTCTCGAAGGGTACCGCCGTCGGCCCACTCAAAGACGATGTAGTGCTTGGAGCCACGCTTAAAGGCAGAGAAGGGACGAACCATGTGTTTATCCCGAATGCCATTGAATTCCTCCAAGGCCTTTGCCTCCTGCTCCCATGTCCTCTGTTGGCTGTCGGCTCCCTCCCCGGGAAGGGATTTCAGCTCCTTGATGGCGACGTTGACCTCGAGGTTGTGATTCTGTCAAGGTTAGGTCAAAGGATGGCCAACGGAGGATGACGCGTTGTCTCTCACCCGTGGAAAGTGATCCTGGTGGTCAATTCGAAGCTTGGCCTCACGTACGCAGCTGAAGTAGCCCTCCTTGGTGTGCTTGCTCATCCACGTGATGGGCAGGATCGATCCTTCGGGCAGAGTCTGCTTGAACCGCTCCCGTGTGAAATCGGGCGAGGTGAATTGGTCCTGGGCCCTGCAGAAGAAGTCGATTTCCCATAAATTCCATTCGTGGAACACGTCCAGGGCAGGAGCATGTCCGCAATTGCGCGTCTGTTTCTCGTCGCAGCCTGGGTATTGTTTGATTTGGGCGCACCTTCCATCTTTGAATATTCGGTTGTCAACTGGCAACAAGGCGTCAGTGAAGTTGTGTGAGCGAAACTCTTCGATGAGAGACATCATGTCCTCGGCGTCGTCATAAAGGGACGGGTTGTAGGCAAGTGTCAGAAAGGCGCGCTTTGCATCTGTGCAAATGAACTGCACGACCTCGGGGGTTGCATTGGGCAGGAGTTTCGTGATGCTCTCTTTCTTTGTGAAATCTGCTATAGAGCTGTTTGGGAGGAATGATTGCGTCGTCTCGAACTGGCTGGGCACAAGCGACTTGCTGATGGTGTTCAGAAGACCTCCGAGCAAGGCTTCGTTGCGCCCTGATCCTCTGCGTCCTCGTGCCATTCTCTTCGACGTTTTCGGGTGGCGGATGAATTTGAAGATGTCGAACATGTGCTCTGGCGTGGGTGCTTATCAAGGCATTGATGAGTCAACGCGAAGAGTAGTTGAATCTGTAATCTGTGAGGGGTCAATGGCTCTCATAAGAATTCAAGGGGCAACATGGAAAAGAAAATGCCCCCCTCGTCTCAATCGGGCGATGCCGGGTGGCTTTTCTACCCGCAGGATGAGGAAGCCATCCCATCTCATCCTCTTGGTGCCTGATCTCTGCCGGTTCGCACTTTGCAACTCGGGGTCATGGACGGACCTGATTGGAGTTGGGCGTGGGAGTCGTCACTCTGCAGTGCGTGCTGCTGCACAGTAAGCAGCCACGGGATAACGTAGGTAGTGCTGACCGGTTTGTGATTGTGACGGTGATGGTGGCATCCCGTGCCGTTTCCAGGCAACAAGGCAACGGGCGAGGCAGCCTCAGCTAAGGCACCTGGGGAAGTGAATGAGACGATCCACTGTCCCTGTAAATGAGGCTTGGGTTGGGTGATTGGACGTGGAAGGGCTGAAGGCGCAGGAGGCCGAACACTTCCAACTTGTCCAAGCCTCCTCGGGTTGGGGGAGCGGGGTATGGAGTTGCTGGTGTGAGGGCATTATCGTGTATGGACCAATGGCTCCTCGATACTCCTGCATGATGGTGTGAACGGTGGGACATATTGCTGAGGTGCTGCGCCTCACGCATCCAGGCCCAATGGTCAATCAGGGCGGTTGAAAGTTGAAGGGTGGGAACGGTTCTAACCAGCAAGGGCAAACTGGACTTAAGACGTACCTATACCGGGATGTTTCCCTGCTTGAAACGCAACCACTCTATCGTTGCAGCCGGTCAGGATGGGAGAGTGTGATCATTGATGGCTGATATGCCCCCCCTCGGCCCGGCCACAGCATCTGCTGAGCCTTGGAATTATGCAGGTGGACTTTCTCCGCTGGGCTGAGAAGCTGAACCATTCCGTTTGAGAGTCGAGCTGCATTGCATGATTTCTAAGAGTTGTAGGTTGCGGCCTGCAAGTTTGCAACGTCGGGGAGATACCGTATCTGGGTAGCGAATTGTGACGGAAGTCGCGACCCAATTCCAAAAGTCGCGCAGGTACGGATGTTCGGTTGCACTTTCCATCTCCATACTCAATTGCCCATACTATTGCATCATAAACCGCCGGTCTTTTCATCGGCCGCCATGGCCTTTTATGCGCAATTAACCCAGTATGAAGTCAGGCTTGAGGAGAGCCCAATCAGCCAACATACCTTCTTCCCCATGAATTGCCTCGACGAAAACATCACCAGACCCAACATTGCCAGCCAGCTTTCCTTCCGAACTCGAGTATTCCACCGCCGTCTTGTTGAACGCATTTTTCGCGATGCGAGAAAGATATTCACAATACTCGTTCTCACGGGAGAACCACGTGCGATACGGGACATGATCAAGGCAGGTCTCACCGACGAGCATCTACCTCTCTCAAAGCAGGAGAATCAGGACAAGACCAAGAGCAGTGTCTTGGTATCGAAGAGAGACGGTACGCAATTCGACTTTTCGCCCTTTTTGGACTCTGCTCCAATCCGAAACTTTCACGATTGGCAATGGGCAGTCCAGGCACCAATCTTTGACACCCGTGGTCAGCATGTTGTTCTGGATGCCGAGTGCCCGTTGCCGCTCACTACTTGTGACAAGATAAACGATGCACCGGGTCAAGTGTATAAAGCGACGATCCACTCGGCTCATGTAAAAGGCGAGGTGAGCTTTGTGATAAAAGGAAACCCCAACTCGGGTTGAAACTAAAGCTTGCAGCTAAGTTACGAGGGCGATTCTGACCTCCCAGTCGCCATCAAGGAGCTCGAAACGCAGGATAACTTCGAGAAGGAGAAGCAAAACCTTGAAAAGATCCAGGGCCTTGATCACAAACACCTCATCAAGCACATTGCTACCTGCACGAGACCCCCGACCAACTATGTGATTTTCCCATGGGCCGACGGGGGAAACCTGGGGCAGTTCTGGAAGAAACAAGACATGAACCGAACTCGAGAACTCGCTTTATGGTCTCTACGCCAAATGCTCGGACTAGTTGGAGCACTTGTGGCTCTTCACGGCGAGAACTGCCGCCACGGGGACCTCAAGCCGGAGAACATCCTGCTTTTCAAGGGAACCACGCAAAGCCAGGACATGTTGGTTATTTCGGACGTGGGCGTCTCCAAGTTCCACAAGGAGGCCACGAAGCTCCGCAGCCAGCCGACCAAGACGAGAGCCACGACACCAATATACGAGGCGCCCGAGACTGACGACCCCACGGATCCCAGGTCCAGGCGGTGGGACTTGTGGTCGACGGGCTGCATGTTCCTCGAGTACATCGTGTGGTTGCTCTACGGACACAAGGTCATGACCGACTTTCGTTCGTCCAGGGCCTCGGACGATCCCAAGATTGACTCTGGCAGCTTCTACCGACGGGTCGAGGCGGGAGAGGACCCGGTGCACCTACAGGTGAAGAGGGCGTTTGAGGCATTACGAGATGACCCATGCTGTCGAGCTGGAACGGCGCTGGGGGACGTTGTCTGTCTGATTTCGGATCGTCTTCTCGTTCGGTTGGAGGAGCGCGCGCATGCCAAGATGCTATTTGGGGAGTTGCAGGACATTGTCCGGAAGTGTGAAGAGGACGAAGGTTACCTGCGGGTTGGCTTTGATTCTGAGACGTCCGCTGACCGATTTTTGAAAATTTTAAAACTTGGGAGTTGAGCTGTCGGTTTCGCATCGGCATCTCGTTGGCTGCATCGTATGTAATGGAAGCAGGACCATGACAATCAGTCTATCAGATAACATTATTAATCAGATCTGGCGTTAGTTGCGGATAGAGTCGACTTCTTTCGGGCAATGGAAGCGGCATCATGGGAATCGGTACATCAGATCTAGCGCTAGTTAACGGATATATTCAACTTCTTTCGGGAAGCAAGGGCCGAACACGATTTGTATCGAAATAGATGCATTAATAAGGAATAATTATAGGACACAAAGATGAGGGGCAGGCGAGGAGCAGACGAGGAGCAGATCAGGATCGACTCGGGAGAGGGCGACATGCAGGGAGGAGAGATGGGAGCACTTTATGGCCCCCAAATTGACGTTAGGCGAGATACGAGAATTAAACAAAACAGCCGCTTATTAAGGGACGAGACAGGACGAACACTCTCAAGGCCAAACGGCGCCAATTCGAGACGTCACGCGATATCTCCTTCCGCAGCCGACGAATTCTTGCGTCATGCCCCAATTTTAGCACCCGTTGCACCTGCTGTGTACGCGGACTGTGGGCAGTTGTGGGCAGCCGCGGACCAAGTGGCTCCTGCCCTCGGCTGTCCGTCCTTTGATTGGCTCAAGCCACGCGGCGGCTCCACCGCGTACCTGGCGACCCCGGCAGTGGCGTCGTCATTCTTTTTCGCGAATAGCTTCATACCAGCCACGAGGCCGCGTAGCCCTTCGACGACGAGGGTGGGGAGAGTGTAGAGGAAAGGCTTTTTTTTTTTTTGCATCTTTCAATGCCAGTGTGGCTCTTCTTGTGCCCTGACGCGTTGGAAGAGGACGTGCTCGCTGGTCCTTGCTGAATTTGCCCGTCTCAGTGTCTCACCAAGAGGATCCTGCTGGCCAAACTCTCGCTTCTCGGCCGAGATGATCCGTTTTGCCCTGCTCACTTCTGGTCGGCGTCCAATTGCCATGGGCGCAGCCCCCATGTTTGTGTCAAAGCAAACCCCCAGGGCCACACAAGCATTTTTCCCCCTGGTCACGACGTGAATCGTGGATGTGGAGGATGGGGAGTTATATCTACCTCGCTGGATCCCACTGTTCAAAGTCCAACAGCCGGATCCATCAGTGATTCACTGTCAATTGACCTATTTGCTGCCGTTCGTTTCCCTCGCTTCTCTCCTCTCGTCTCTCCTTCACCACCTTGCTTCTGATTCTACATCGACGAGATCAACGACTTTCAATCTTTTTATCTTCCTCTTCTCGAACCTCAAACCCTCTTCACCATGGGTTCCTTTCGCATACTGACGACGCTCGTCGTCCT
This sequence comes from Thelonectria blattea, assembly GCA_024115155.1. NCBI lineage: Eukaryota > Fungi > Ascomycota > Sordariomycetes > Hypocreales > Nectriaceae > Thelonectria > Thelonectria blattea. The sequence goes on from JAMQMW010000465.1 coordinate 11,902, forward strand.
CGCCGCCTCGGCCCTCGCCAACAACAAGTGCTTCACCAAGCACAGCGAACGACTCGCCGATCTTTCCACCTGCGGCGATAAGAACGCCATCATCTACTACCTGGAGCAGCTCGACGGCTACGACATCGAAGAGGTCACCTCCGTCTTCATCGAGGCCGGCTGCTCTCCAGAAGACGCCGGCGACGAGGCCAAGTTGACCATCCGCCGGTGTCGCGAGCTGTTTGTCACCCACGAGCTGCGGAGGGTGAGGAGGCAGGACTCGGACAGCACCACGGCCGATTCCGATGCCACGACGGCCGAGTCAGAGGCTGCTTCATCTTCGGCGGCGGCGGCCACGACTGTCGAGGCCGAGACCACGACTGCTGCTGCTGCTTCGACCACGTCCACCTCGACTTCTTCCTCGAGCACCTCTACTTCTACCTCTTCGACGACCGACGCCACCACGACGGCTGAAACAACGGGAACTTCGACCGCCACGACCACCTCCACGGGCTCGACCACCATCGACACAACCGCCTCCTCCACCGCCACCGGCTCCTACACGGGCGGCGTCATGTCCGGCACCGTGTGCTTCACGACAACCTACACATCCACTTCGGCGTGCGACGTCGAAACCAGCGACGGCCACGTAAAGACCAACACGTGCACCCCGACAAACGTCCTGACCAGCACGTGCCAGCCCAGCCTGCTCTGCACGACCAACTCGGTGGGCGACATCTGCATGGAGGCCCAGGGGATTCAGACGGACGGCATTGTCATTGCTATTGTTTTCGTGGCCATCATCATTGTCTTCTTCAGCGGCGTGTGCTACGCCAGCATGCGCGACTCGAAGCGCCAAAAGGTGGCGGCCGAAAAGGCAGAGGCCGTTGCCTTGACGAGGGCCATGACGAAGAGGAAGCGCATGGCTGCTGCGGGAAGCGCTGGTGTCTAAGGGTAGTGTTTTCGAATGGGGGGTCAATGTTTTGAGGTATTGCTTGAGGGAAATGGAATCAGGGATGGCTTGCATGTTTATAGAATTAGCGGCTCAAAAGATACGATGTTATGACCTGACCTTCGACTCGGGATTGGTTTCTTAACTCTGAATTGTGACCGTTTTCACCTGTACATGATTGCCAACACAACAAACAAGCGGTTTGCATAACAATCTTTTCAATCATCACGCCACAGCTAAAACAAGCCTGTGGCAGTCAGCGTTCGACAGGCCATTTGTGAATTCCAACACTGAGAGCTTCAGCATGGGCTCCTACCGACTAAAATTTGGATGAGCCTACATAGGGAGGTTAGTAATTGCCTACGTACCTACTATACACAAACTAGGTATCGCCTAGGTGCCAATACAACCAGAGATTCTGCAGCGCACTCAATGAGACGAATCTTCCTCGTTTTCCTGAATTGATCCTTTGTTCTCTTATTGCGAATTCCAAGGTGGTTTGGTCCTGTGCTATCCTTCATATTCGCAGGCCTTCCCGGCTTCGTCCCGGTGTTGTCTTCTCCTGTGTCCTTACACTTCGTCTTTCTACCCGAACCACCAAACCAGTCCGGAAACATCATATGATAGTCCACTAGGCCAAGCGACTACCGTACGAAGGGTAAGTTGTTTGCTTCTTCTCACTCATCCCTCGCGTCTGACAGCGGTGCTCAGTTTTCAATCCTCCAGCCAAACATCAAACATCGCCATCAAGCACATCACAAGACCGAAAGAACCAACAAAAACATGAACTACCACGGAAACCCCTATCCCGCCGAAGAGCGATCCGGCTCTCGCAGCGACGAAACCAACCCCCAGGCGCACTTCAACGGCCTCTTCACCATCCCCGGCGTCCCTCCCCCCTGCGACGTGCTCCTCTACGGCACCGAGAGCGGCACCCAAGAGGTCCACGACTTCCTCCACAACCCCCTTCCCGACGTCCTCGACCTCATCCAGTTCCAGGGCTACCCTTTTCCCACGAAGCGCCTGTACATCGAGGGCATCGGCGCCCAGTTGCAGGTCATGACCAGCCAGCTGTTCGTGCTGTCCGTCCAGGCCCTGCAGCGCGGCATGTGGCTCCTGGCTACTCTGCTGGATCAGAAGCGCTTCGAAGTGAACGGCCTCGCCATGGATCTCGCTTAGGAGTGGAGGAACATGCGTGCGGGCATGTCGGGGCGTCGCAACTAGGCTCCCTGCTGGCGAGAGCTGTCTGGAGCAGCTCCCGGGAAATGGGACGAGATGTCCCGGATTGAGGATAGCCAGGGGAAAGGAGAGGAGACAGTGGTAATTGCCCCGCCGGGGTCCTAGAGAGTAGAGACATCGGGACGAATTTCAGTTAATACCTAAGGTATATCAAGTAAAAGTGGCTCGCTGCCTTACATGCATCCTCGGCCTCGGCGAACTTTTGCCAGGTCTTTGCTAAACAGGCGTCGTCATTTTTTTTTTTTTT
>JAMQMW010000466.1:0-10174 GCA_024115155.1 Thelonectria blattea
CTTACCCGTGATGGCATAGTAGTCGGTGGATGCCATGGTTGAAGCCTAACTCAATGGACGGCGAGAGTAAATAATGCCTTGTTTAGAGAAGAAAAATTCTCCGGATGAAGGCTGAGCGCTTTCTTTATATTGTGGCAAATGCACTGTGACTGTAGGAGACTAACTGTTTTTCCGATCACAACAGTCACCTCCAAACAGATTCGCTTACCGTATTGCTTAAACCTCTTCCCATCTAGGACAGTCATTAGTCTGCGAATATCGACGGGTCAACCGTCAACGAGCTCAGCTGCCGGAGCATCTAAGACAGACCGCGCGGCTACACTCGCCAATCCGATAAGCACACCGGGCACTATCGTCTTGGCTTTATCTCCCTTTCCAAGAACGTGAACTAGAGGCTGGCTGAAGATGGGCCATGCAGAGGAGAGGCGCGGTAGCATGATCTAGACAAGTCTACTGTCCATCTTTGGTCCACCAAAGTTCGATCATAACAATAGTGTCTCCAGCGGGCCGTAATATCAGTCGTATTCCGAATGTGATATAGCCGCACGAACTTGAGAAGTGGCTCGTGGGAATTTGAAGAATCTCTAGCTTTTGGGAGGAAGTGTACTATTTCAAAGTTCTTGTTCAGCTGTGTCTTACAGCTTGAATGCCGTATTGTACCCTTATACAAATTGTCCAGAGTTCCTCGAAAAGCAATGAAAAGGCCAGTCGTGTGACTGGCCAAGCACCCACTGATTGGGTACACCAGATTAAGCTACTGTCCAGAAATAGAAAGGAGAACTGGATCTCATCGGATGTTCAGATCGAAACATTCATATTAGTCGTAGATATCCGGATACCTGGTGGAGTTTTGGGTCCCGACCCCCAAGTGAAGTTCTCGAACTTCAAGCCGCAGGCCCGCAGTCGAAATGACCAGGACCACACATGTGTTGAATCCGCAATCTAGCTCTTTTCAGGAACTATTCTTTAGCTAGAACTTGGCTATTGAGCTGGGTCGCCGCTGAGCAGATAATAAATGCTCACGGGGAATGCTAAGCTGCGCTGGTGTGTGCTCGAGGGCTCCCGCTGCGGGTATTGATGCGGGCGTGGATGGGCTAGATGGGCGTAGAAGATGCAAAGCTCGACTCAATCGAGGCATGAGGGGAGGTTGCCTCAATAGTTTGCGGAGGCTATGGATCCCCGATCCAGTCATCAATGGCTACTAATTCTTCGACACGCACGCATTCTGTTCAAGTTCACTCTTAATACCGCCACCAAGCAAGGCTTGCTGCAAACCGCCCGTTTAATTAAGCCTTCGGGAGGAACGGCCCTTTCCGAATCGCCTCATTCGGTCCGTACTAAGTACATAATTACCTAATTATCCCAATGCGTAGGTACTTGTATTTCATCTCTCTTATATGTAGATGCATAGGTTCTCATGGGCTGATAGGAGAGGAAAGTCTAGGAATAACATCTAATATTCTCATATTCGCTATGGGCAAGAGCATGCTACTAAAGAAATGAGCCTCGTTTATAGACATACCTATTCACAGAATGCCTAACGTAGACCTTCTCAGCAGTAGCAAAGATGAAGCCATAAACGTTCAGTTCCCATCTTGTCTGCTCGTCCCACCAGCCGCAACTCGCAAGACGAATGCTTACTGTCTTCGAGTTTGCTGGTCCAAGCGACCACCATAGCTACATAATATGGTCTCCTTCCACCAAATTCATCTGGAACAACCGCAGGGTCACGTCTGCATATTGTTGTTAGAAGCTTTCGTCAGAATGTATTCTGGTGAACTGCATGGTGGCGGGAACGACGCACTGCGCAAGACATGGCTATATAAGACAAGATAACCGGAATCAAATCTAGCTCACAACCGTTATTGAATTCTAAGACCCTGTCCTCGAGGTCACTCTACGAAAAGGAAGCCAGAGCCAACGACACTCCGTTTTAATCCGAGTGACAATGAGCAACGCGATTCCGTTGTGGAAGCATTCAATCTTAAGTCTACAGTATGAAGGATAGAATTACTGTGACTCTTCGAAGAGGGAAATAGTGTGGTATGTTTGACGTCCGTTGACCACCTGGACTGATCAAGGGCCAAGGGCTTACCTGACTGTCAAATTAGCAATCACTCTCACTGATCACGACAGCATGCTCGCGTACCAGCAAGGACTAGATTAGACAGTGGGCGACCATACTGGGAGACCAACCGGCACCGCTTTGATTATCTCAATCCATATTTATGTAGATTCCAACCAGTCCACTGGCCCGAATATTGGTTGCTTTGTTCGGGCACGAACTCCCAATCATGCGTGGAAGTTGGCCCTCCAAAGTTCTTATTTTCACCACTGCCACATTAAACGTTATTCTTCATCGCTCTCATAGGCTTCTAGGAATATTTCATGGGCTCGCTATCGCCTGGGGTTCGAGAACGTCTTGATTCGTCTTCGCCTATAAGACCTTTTGCGGCAACCGCACTGGAGCGAGTGACTCCCAGAAGGACTTATGTATTGTTGATTACAGTATCTTCCTATATAGTCTATGTGCCGATTGGTCATCTGCCGGACAGAAGTGTCCATTAGTTGTTTGGTTGGCTAGGAGCATGAAGTTTTGCGGACCATGAAACATTTGCCAAGAGACGATGTTAATCGAACTGCTGCTTTGAGAAGGACAGCGAACCGATCTTATCACTCTGGGACTATGTCACCCACTAAGATGCAACACAACCTACCAAAAGGTCTCTCGATACGAGGAATGAAGCCACCAGGCTTTTACCACCTACCGAAATGGAACTAGATGTTGGATAATAAAACCACCAATCATGCCCCGGGCTTGGAGTCAATACTATGTCCTCTACTTTCGAGCGACAATGTGTCTATATAATGTGCCTATTCACCTTGAACAATTAAGCTTATCCGCATGCTTCTTTCCAGTAGCTTCCTAAGTCCTTTTGCATCATTTTCCCAGCCATGGTCAAGCTTGAGATTTTCTCACTCCTCTTCGGCGTCGGCTATGCTATTGCCGGCGCCCTGGAGCAACACCCGGGCTCTCTTCCTACTCGTCGAGACACGCTGCAGGCTCGCGCAAAGGGCCTACGCTTAGTCAAGACGAACGATGAAGACGCCGGTACTTGGGTGACCGAGCAGGAGAAGTTTGATAAATTCGTTTCCAAGAAAGTCGGCTTCGTGGATATTACCGACACCCTTGTAGGACACAAGCCCTGATTTAACCTAGGTACCCAAGGGGGCGAGACATGACTGACCGAAACTTCCAGGAGCTTGAGAACCTTCGCCTCAACAGCCTTGCGAGCGACACGGTCACAATCCAAGCTATCCCCTCAGCTCCCTCGCACCAGTCCGAAGCAACCCCGTTGATCGCCAAGGCCAAAATCGCCAACCTCAGAACCTGGGCCAACGCCATGGCGGCCATCTACAACCGGTACTATCGGGGATCGTACGCTGCAACCAGTGCCACCTGGATGTATGGCGCTGTCGTCAACGTCACTCAGTCCAACTCGAAAATCACCGTCACGCGTTATACGCACAGCTACAACCAGCCCAGTGTCATTGCCAAGCTCCCGGGGGCTTCGAGTGCTGTGGTCATCGTCAGCGCCCACTATGATAGCGTCGGCAGTACAACGAGCGGGCGCGCGCCTGGCGCTGATGACAATGCTTCTGTAAGTGAAAGACACCCTGGTGTATATTCGCCGGCCCTATTAACTAATGCGTTGTAGGGAGTCGTTGTGATCCTAGAGGCACTACGAATCCTCGCTGATGCAGGTTACTCGCCTAAAAATACACTGGAGTTTCATTTCTACAGCGGTGAAGAAGGCGGCCTGCTTGGCAGCCGAGACGTGATGCAGTCCTATGTCACGAGCGGCGTCAATGTGCTCGCCGTCGTAAACCAGGACATGACGGGATACTCGCCGAACAACGTGATAGCCGTCTACACCGACTACGTCGACACAGCATTGACCAACTTTGTCAAGAAGCTGGTTCCCGTCTACACCGACCTGCCACTTTCGACCGATGTGTGCGGATACGGTTGCAGTGATCAGTAAGTCCCGTTCTTGTCCTATTGTCCCGTCGGTCTTGGCTGATCATCCGAACACAGCGCATCTGCAAACTCGGCTGGCTTTCCGGCTGCCTACGTATGTGATGAGAACATGGAAGATTCGAGCCCGTATATTCACTCGGCTTCGGATGCCATTTCTACGCTCAGCTTCGAGCACATCCTTCAACATGTCAAGGTAAGAAGTTGCGCAGGGTTTTGCCATTTTTAATGAGGGAGACCACTGACCTTTTTAGTTCACTGTTGGTTTTTTGGTTGAAGGATCGTATTTCTAGTGTGGCTATTGCCGACTATGTGAGACTAGAGCTTCATTGTAAGCTCCCTAGAGTAGGAGTATTACTTTATAGCAAAGGGTCTTATGTTCTCAGTGCTATACATACGTGCACTCATCTCCCAAATGTAAACACGTGGGTAGTAGTCTATTCATTGGCTTACTCCGTATGACGTAGTACAGTGAGGATAAGTACCTTGTATAGGAATGATCTCTATTGTTCTTCAAAACCTTGGCGGGTAAGGAGGTCCTTCCATTTTCAACCTTGAACACAATTCTCAAACAATCCCATCTTCCAGCTTTTACCCCTATCGCGGCTTAGGTATTTCATGCTATCCAAATACTTAAGATCTAGGTCATTAGTAATATCTAAGTAAACGGTACTTCTAAAAATGACATTCTTTCGTAGTCATCCATATTCATGAAATGTCCAACGCAGACCTCCTCAGCAGTAGGAACTTGGAAGCTTCTTTCAGCCCCCATATTCCATTTATGCAGGTCGAACCACCATCCGCAAGTTGAATGCTCTTTCAACATACTACCTTGAACAAGAGGTGTAAAAAGCTCTTCGGAATTTCCTTCCAACCATGCCTTCAGCCCCTCCATAGAGAAGTTTCCCGAGATCCAGGAATCACCTTTTCTCTCTCGTCGATAGGTCAGTAGCTCTGCTTGGATTGCAGCCCAAAGAGCGCCTAGTCGTGGACCATTGCATGGAATTTCCAAAATGTCGCCGGCGCTCGATTCATGGAAGTGACAACCGAAGGAACCTGATTCGTCTGACCGCCATTCCTCGTCCGTCTCAGCGTGGATCAAGATTTGGAGGAAACAGGTCCAACCATTCCGACAATCTTTCGTCCAGTTGTCCATGACACTGCTTGGCATAGCTTGCATAAGCTCGACCGGAGAAAATAGAGTATGATGGCATTGCCCTGGCTCCGAAGTACCTGCAATGGAGATATTGGCCTTGAGGGAAACATCAACACCCATCGTAAGGAGACAAACCATTACGGCAAGCGCCCCAAACAACGTTTCTCCGGTGGACCCTCGATGCGCCATGTAGAATGTCGTGATAATAAGCGCGTGCAGTGGCCCGGGTTTGAGCTCCAACCCACAATCCGTGCAACGGCGCACGAAGAGTCCGCTCGGGGTGTTGATGTCGGGGAAGATATCCCCCCCAAAAAGAGCAAGTATGCCATGGCAAACCGCTTGCGTTGCCGTGTGGCAGAAAGGGTGTTTCCATGTTGGGGGGACGCGGAAAGAACCTTGCTTGAAGAGCTCGCGGACTGACGAGGTTTCTGCATCCCATCTACCACAAATATCCTTCTCTTCTCCAGGAAATCGCTTTTGCGCATGAAACCCGTAGCTCGCAGTTTCAGGCTTGATGTTCGTGTGAGAGCGGAGAATGGACACTATAAGGGCATCGAGGATTGTGTGTCCAAGATTGTCAATATTATGGCGGAAGGGGAAATCTGAACCCAGCTCGCCCAATAAGGCTGCAAGAGGCATACAGCACGTGTGCCCCCCATCCAGATATGATGCTGCGAGATGAAGAGGATAGATAGCTTCGATCGCTTCCGGTACCCTTCTGTTAGTGTTAACCCTCCTGAGACTTCTCAGAAGTTCGACATTTCCGGACATTATTGCGAGCTTCCAGGCGTCCAACTGCAGAACCTCCGGGTCTCGTTCCAATGACTGGACAATGATTTCTTGGGAAACGGGCAGCTCAGACTCTTGCGTAGCGGCGAAGTCATTGGTCTTGATAGATTGGCGTAATGTATCCACGAAGGACATAGAACCGGATGACGAGTCCAGATCGCCCAGCGGTAGTAGAGGAACAGGGTCATCTGGAACAGGTTCATACTGGACGGCAGTCACATGGACTGACCATTTGCAAAGGTTTGTAGGCGCAGATGAGGTGTTAATCCCACTGGACCCAGGGGAGGAATCGCCTGGGGAGGAATTCAGAAACACTGATGGCGTCCAGGGGTCAGCGGCCCTGGAGGCGGATGCTTGAACCGGGGCCATATTTGGCGGCTTCAGACCCCAACCCTTAGCCATTTGGAACCCGTGAATGTAAAACTCGTGGAAGTAATTGATCAGTGTCCTTGAAGGGTCAATTATAAGATATTGTTTGAAGTAGGGGAATATTAATAGTTACGTACTTGCGTTGGTCTTGAGACCTGCGAACAAGGAGTTCCTTGTGCCGCCCTTGGAGGAAGAGGCACGCATTCAGCTCCTTGTTCTTTTGATACACCAGCTCCATGTTGGGTGAGGGACCATCTGCCCCTTGTCCTGGGGACAAGGCTTCGGGACTCTGAATGTTCAGGTATCTCGGAGTTGCTCCGGCATCCCCGTAGGGTGGAGGGTCATTGGGATCCTGTGGGAGAGAGGCAATAAAGGCCTCGTAAGGGAGGTTCCACATTGATAGTCTAGTATAACAGGTTAACAAAGTGTCAGAGAAGTCGACAGGGCAACGGGGTTCTTCGTAACGTACAATCCCGGTGCTATGGCCTCAGCTGGTCGAGCGACCATTGCGTTCAGATGCCTCTTCAGCTTCTTAGCCTCAAATGGCTTGCTGCGGCCATTCTGCTCGATGGTGACTTGCGACGTGCTTGTACCAGGGCGCTTGCGTCTCCCGAGAGCGCTGGTGATGTCGTTCTTGACGTCTCCGCCGATGCGTTTGCCGACATTCCAGCGGCGGAAGTGGTGGGGGTATTCTGAGCCGCTAGATAAAAGAATGAATTCGTCAGTTAGGCTTCGGGAGATTTTGAAGAAGCAACGAATGGACGATACTTACGCCGCATGGAAGGAGTAGTGGGCTTTCATGAACGAGACCACCTCATCAGTGGTGGCCGTCTTCCGCCCTTTGCTGCCGTAGTCGCCTGTGTAGAGCTCGACAATGACTGGCTTTAGGCATTCCAACCGATCCTTGTGGCCAATATTCAGGAATTTGGCCTCTTCGGATTGTGGGCGCAACGCGAGTGGGAAGCGGTCCATGCTGAAGGTCGAGGAGATGGCAAAGGAAGTAGGAGATGGCGGTAGTGAAGAAGATGAATTGGTCAAGATGAGACTTGTGAGAGAATGCAGTAGTGAAGAAGTTTGAGTTGGTGAAGACGATATTCGTGGGAAGGGGCAGCCTTTTTATGCCGAAGGCGAGCACTCTGGATGCCTCACCTACCGGTACCTGGTTCGCACTCTATTGCGAACCAAGACACTCACAACGGCAGAAGGCAACACACACCCCCTCACAAACGAGTCATATGTGGAGCGTACAAAACTTCACAATCCAATTACAAGGCTCAATTTATCTTCTGCAGGAAATCCTCCATGTCCCGGTGTTGGATCCAGACCACGGACAGGGGGGGGAGGACTTCGAGGATGACTGAAGGGGTACTCCGCTGCAGCCACAGTGGAGTAAACACAACGTCAAGAACGAATCAACGAGGTGAACAAAACGTCACGGACGAATCAATTATCGAGTCTCACCTTTGTCGTAGGTACCGACAGCTTTCGGCTGTGCTGGGCGCCCAAGACCGAGCACTGAGACGTGTATGCATCGGGATGGCTTCAAAGCAACGGTAGATAAGGAGGAACGACGCTTCCGAGGCCGACAGACAAAACGTGGTGAGCCAATCAACAAATGGTATAACAATAGAAGTCCATGGGCATTACGATGCTGACCTTGAAAAATGCTTGAGCAAACATCGAATCTGCCTCCTCGTTTATTCTTGTGCCCACGGGCCACAGCGCGCTACTGACGCGATGGAGGCAAGAAGTGAAGCGAAGTCTACACTCGCCTGTCTCCAAGCACTTCCTTCCACCCTTTCCAGGGGACGTAGAAAGATAAAAACCCCGTTCTCTCTCGAGCAGTTCAGGATGAAATCAAATCATTCTTTCCTTTCTTCAACCATCACCCAAGCCTCCAAGAATCCTGACCTAGACACATCCTCTCAGACGACTCCCTCCCTTGTCCGAGTCGACCAGAACAGCTTGACGCCCTTGTATCGACGGTGTCATCTTGTTACCATTTGTTGCCCGCTCTTCACTCAAAAACCTTGCATTGTTTCCCCACCATGTCCAACATGTACGTCTTACAAGATAATACTTTCATTAAAACGAGACTTGACACTAATGGACAAGCAGCGCCGATCCCAAGACTTGGAGTACCGTCGCTATATGCGGTTCCTCGGAGCATAATGAACATTCACCATCCAAGAACAGTACTCTCTTGGCTTCAGTTTGCCAGGGTAGGAACTGCAAGATGAGTGGAAGGGAGAAGAAGAAGAAGGAGCAGGACGAAGCGTTGCTGGGTATTGGCGCACAATTTGACACTTACAAGAAATTCTGACATCAGTGCCCGCAAATCTTTCGTGAGCACTGGAACGGCTCGGGCCGTTAATTAGCAAGATTTATAACTTAGTTCCATTCCCAAGTAGCTTTCCCGACTAGGTATTATTACAAATCGCTCCAGATGGCATTATTCATCTTGGCATATATGCCTTTCGTTTGAGAGTTCTTTTTAAGCCCTTAATGCGACCTTCCAACCTGCGAAATGATCATAAATTATTCTCTTTATTGGTTTTAGTACGGTATATTCGTACCTACTCCCGAGGTGGTGTAAAATTTGTAGTCTTCAAAACTGTTAGTGCTCTGAGCCCGAGAAACTATTCAAGTTTAGTAAGGCAGTCTCTCAGAAATGAGATTTATTAAACATACCTACAAAGCAAGAGAAAGGACAAGATCTTAAAGGGTGTACTTTACTATGGCTTAGGTACCACATGATACAAAGCGAATGCAATCAGTCCTCATGGCTTGTCAGTCCGACGGACTCTAATTCCTAGCTCTACATTAATTGCCCTCTCACTTGTTGGTACAATAGAGAACAACGAGAAGAGTGTCAATGATAATGTAGCGACAGGACACGTCATTCAGATAATTCGAGTGAACCCCTACTGCAGTCCCCACAGAAATTCCATGTGGAAAACCGTCGCGGATCAGGGCCCTATCCTCGCCATCTCTCCCTCCGCATAAACTTTTGTCTTTATAGCCTTCCAATATGGATAACACATCCTGTCGGACCGACTAGGCAGTCGGGCCCGGAAGTCACGTGCCTAAGAACACGTATGAAGGAAATCTCGCACTTTGGAACACACAGACATAAACACAGGAACACACACACACACACACACACCTATACACATCAATTGAATCGCGCTTTTGACCTCACTTTCTTGAATGCATCAACATCTTCACAACGGCTCATCTAACGGCTTCAAATCCTGCCTATTTCCTCCCTTTAACTCAGAACGCAATAACTAACGCGCGTCATCCGACACATCCTTGCTCACTATAAATTACGATAGTGTGTATTTGTTGAATTGGAGGGATAAACCCCCAATAGACAGAGAGTGTCACCTAGAGTGGCGCGCGCTACGTTTTTGGCCGTACGGTCAATTCGACAGTATTACGCTGAAGGTAGCGATACGTACTATGACTGGCATAATAGCCTTATAGACACATATATGCGCGCTCTGGAGGAATTTGTCGCTAGCCGCATTAGCGCCTATGGTCCAGCGACCTTTATTGGGAATAGCTATAGTTCCTATAATAGGGTAGTCTGCTGCTGCCTTGCTTTAGTAGGCAGTGTAACAGTCTGAATTAATTCCTAATGTTGAGTATAGAGGATTAGTGATTGGTCTGTGGTATTATTAGTAAAGAGGCTTAGGCATTATATTTAAGCAATATAAAAAAATTAAAATAAGGGTATTATATTGCTTAATATATTAATTATTAAAAGTATTAGTAATTAAAATAAAATAGTATTATTAAAAGCTAAAGTAGTTTAA
>JAMQMW010000467.1:0-23510 GCA_024115155.1 Thelonectria blattea
GCTAGTTGCCGCACTATACTATAGATTACAAGCTGGTCCAGTTAGACACGCACCTATCGATTCTGTGGTACAATATTATGTCCGGTGACTGCTGCGTAGCTCTCGACCTCGAGAGCGATGCTGGAACAACTAGCTCACTACCTATCTATCGCCTCGATAGAAGACTACGATTCTCCAGACGAGCTATCAGAGAACGAGACAAGCGCCCTTGGGATCCGTAGATCGGCAGCGCCATCCCCAGAACCTCAGGAATACTATCTAAAAGAAAGAGCAGAGGTGAGGCAACTCGAGCGTCGCATCATCAGCCCTCGTGCAGGGGCCCGACTCTGGCGCAACGAGTGTAAATGCTCAGTGCCCGCCCGCACCTCCTGACGTTACGTCTTTTTAACTCCCGGGCTGAACTTGAACCGATTTCGAATAGAAAATAATGCACTCTCCTATCTTGGGCGACTCTCCTTTCGGGCAATAGTGCTCTTGGGAAAGAAACTAAAAGCGCCACCCTCCAGGAAGTAACGTACGGCTTCCTGGAATAACACCTCTAAAGGGGCAATCTCGGTCATTCCCAGTTATGATGACGGCAAGGGCCTTCGCACCGAAGTGTTAAGTGTGTTCGCAGACCATACTGCATCCGCTCAGGGTTCCAGCCGCAACCAACAGCATTCAACGGACAAACAATACAGCGAGATGAGATAAGACGCCAAGTTCTCCTTGAAACGCAAGAACTCCGAGGCCCCGACCTAGAAATCCAAGGCATTAATCCAGATGATAGGCGAAGAGAGTTTCGGAGTTTTCACCTCGAACGTCTAACTCAAACCTCCCCAGGATCTACAATATAGCACCGGGTCAGTCCGGCAGGGCTGGGGAAGAAGAGGTAGGGCCCTAAAGTCGGCCCGAACCATGGAAAAGCTCCGAAGGTCAAGAAGGATATAAAGGAAATATCCCAGGAGGTGTAGGAGAATTGCATTCTTCTCGAGACCTAGCATTGCCGGGAGCAACCAGCGCTCGTGGACATGAGGTAAACGAGAGTGTTTCAATCACAGAGGACGAGCCGAGGCATAGTTTACTTTGAACCCATTTCACAAAGGTGTCACTGTATAGTGTATGAGTGATGATTCCTCCTTACAGGATTTGGAGCAATAGAAAGTTATGTCTCGTAACGGCTAATCCACCTGTGAGGTCCAAGGCGATTAGATTGGGCTGATGAAGTGTTGTTAATGGCTGAGGTATTCAAGTAGGTTTCATCTAGGGCAATAATTACAGTCTGTTAAGTTATGTAATTTTACACATAAATAAACATAACTCTTCTAATCCTATACCGCTCCTTGACGGAAACGCCCAAAGACCACCGTAAGGCTCCCCGACTGGAATAACCTTCTTACTAACAGCCATCTTCCTTTCGCCCTATTAATGATCTCTCCAGCCACCTGGCAATATGTATTCCAACCTCGAGCAGGGGCAATATGTGTTGACCAGAGCAACCTCCCCGGTAATTATAACTTCCAAGAGCCCCCTTGCCTCCCAGCAGGGCGCAGGAGACAATTCAAAGATGACCAACTCTCCAGGCTCGAATCTAGGTTGAAGACTACCACGCAGTGAAACGTCTGCCGCGAATCCTTCAAGGTGACCTGAACCAGCTTCGCAATCGCTTACGATGACGACGCCGTCCGCATCAGAGCCCCCCTCAAGCCGACACGATACGCACGCCGGCTCATCGTCCACCAATGTGGCCGGCCAGCTACATCCGGATGCAGGACCTAATGGCTTCTAGAAGCTTGGGTCGGCTTCCCAGCCGGAGCGCCGATGCAGGCGATTCGGAAGATGACTTGCGAGCGCGAATACTTAAAATATTGTCGCACCCCGGACACCGACTGTGTGGGAGGACGGGCAGCCACTAGAAATGGACCACCACGCAAGACAAGCTTCGAGCGTCTACTCGGGCTCCTTCAGGTGTTCCGGCTCAGTCCCCTGTGCTCTCTGTGAGAGAAAACGAGAGCAATGCGTCTTCAAGCCCGAGGACACTCGCGTGTCTATTTCACAAAGGTTGAATTCATCTATTGCACCTACACATGGACTTGAACCATGCCAAAACTGCCTGTAGCTATCTCAAACTCCTCGAATCGCGAGTCCGAGACGATGGCCGGGCCTCTTCTGGGGAAACTCCTCGCGCATTGCGCCCAAGAAACCCGCGAAATGCTTCACCCTCCCTGCCACCCGTTGCAGGCTCGGATCTGTCACATGACCAACAGCCAAGTGCCGCCGATATCTCCTATGACGGTGCCCCTGGTTTTTGTAAGTGGTGCAATGATTGGCGGACCGACGTCTAACGCTTCACAGCGCACATCATGGGTGTGCAAACCCCAAACATGGAGGGCTCAACTGTCGTCGAGGAATCATCCCCGGCAGAGTTCAGTCGGAACCCTCTGGTAGACCCCGGAGAGACATTCGCTCGCGATCCGTATGGCAAGTATTGTTCGTCATCCCTATTGACTTTGATCGTGTGACATGACAACTAATGATGGGCAGGGTACATGGGACCTACTTCATCCTGGTCCTTTTGTAGACGAGTCTTTGCCATTATCGGTAGTCGAATACCAGAACCAGAGCCCCCGATCCAGCCGTGGGATCTCGAAACTTTGGAACTTAACTGGAATCCAATCGGACTGAACGAACAGCCAGACGTATCGAACCTGCCTTCGAGAGATTATGCGTTGTTCCACCTAGCTACCGGTCAATACTACCTCGGATCGTTCGCGCAGATCATTGACCACGACCAGTTCCGAGAACAGACGGAACGCTTCTACGAGAACCCCGCTGCTGAGGCCAATCAGTCAAGGTTCTGGTATTCCCAGTTCTTGTTTGCTCTTGCTTTTGGAGAGGCCTTCAAAATGGTTCCAGGCATCCAGTACGCGTCCCGTGCATTGTCTCTCATTCCAAGCATCGTGCCCATGGAGAAGAACCCGGTGGCTGCTGTCGAGGCTTTGTGTCTCGGAGCTCTATATCTACAAGCATTGGACCTGAGGCTGATGTCGTTCCAGCTGGTAAGCGACCAACCCAACCAACCTTCGATACGTGCTAATCCATGTCTCTGTAGATCGGGCAGGCTTTGCGCATTTGCATCATTGATGGACTGCATAGGCACATGCCTTCGGATCACGTTGACGTTGCTTATTCGCGCCGATGCAATACTGTCTTTTGGATCGCTTACATCATCGACCGGGACTTTTCAACCTTGGTTGGTGCACCTACATCCATACGCGACGAAGATATCACGACGAAGCTGCCGTCCGAAATTGAGGACTCCACAAACGCAGCAGCCATGACGTTGCAGATTCGACTCTCGCGGCTCACAGCCACAATCCTCACTGGTATGCTCAGTCTTGTCTCCTCGCATTGGATGCCGCTCACAAATTGATTTCCAGGTGTTTATGGAGTTGATCGCAACTTTGACGGCAGCTTGCTGCGGGAGACGCAGTCCGTACTCCAGAAGCTGGCGGCCGTGTCCCGAGACTTGACTTCTTACCTCGGTACCGCGCTGCAAGGCACCAATGTCAAGACCTCTAAGGTAGCAACGAGGCTCATCTTGGCCTATCACCATGTAAGTCGATCCGATTTCTGTCAAGCGTCTCACCTGGGACCTCGGAGGTGAGAAGCTGACACTTGCAGTGCGTCGTGCTCACGACACGGCCACTCGTCATGTGCGTCCTGCAAAGGCGAATCGCCCTCGGCCATGAGAACAAGACCGTACCTGAAGGCCCTGTCGGTTCTCTTTTGCAGTCGTGCGCCCATTCAGCGCTGAACATCTTGCGAGCACTCAGAACTTTGGGCGACAATAACCTCCTGGGTGTGCAATTCTCCGATAATCATCAGTTCCAGAATGACATTGCTAACCAACCCCCCAACTCGGTAGATTCATTTCTCCCGTTCCAGCTCGAGACGGCTTGGTCATCGGCGTTCCTCCTGCAGGTAATCGCTGCCGTCGCTCCAAGCGTCGAGGACCGGTCGTGGCTTAAAGCCGCTCATCAAATATTCGACATGATGATTTCTCAAGGCAGTCCAGCCGCCCAGCTCCGAAAGCGCGACTTCAAACGACTCCAGCAAATCATAGCGTCGTACCTGAGAGAAGGACGCGGCAGCGAAGGTGAGACAACTCACGATGCCGAAGAAGGGAACTTGGCCGAAGGGAGTGCATTTTGGAGCCCTGGTCTGGTTGAGTCGGCTGAGGAGTTCTCGCCATGGGGTTTGCTGGGTAGCGACGGGAATTTCGCGATATCGCCGACAGAGATACTCAATCTTGCGGAAGGGTTGAACATGGAGGACTTTATGCTCCGTGAGTAGACGGCAATTTTGGCTGTTCTTAAGATTTTTGGAAAACGTTTACCATGCACTTAAGCTTTTAACTACATTGAACAATACTCCAAGGGAGTTCAGCAACCCGGGCGACGTTTGGAAAGGAAATCTTGGCATCATCTCGACGGTAGTTTCATGACTCGAACCCGCAACTGTACTTCGTCCAAGTCTTCCAAACCTGACCGGGCCATGCATGGCCCAACGGTTGGAGTCATGCACCGTAAGAGGACGGTTGTACGGGGCCCAAGACAACAATCTGTCTATCAAAGAACTCGCCCACCGACATTAACTAAACCAAAGCTCTCTAGAAAAACCATATGTGGAAGGCACAAGTGGCTCGGATCCAATCGAAAGCAACCCCGTCGAGTCCCTGATGTTGGGCGCGATTGAAGAAAACACCCTGGAAGCCTCAGCTTTCAGTATTTGGTTATTCCCAATCAAACCCTGAACAAGCTGCATGTGGCCTGAATTCAACAGGAGCCTCGACAAGTCCTGCAGTTCGCTTGAGTCGTCGGTCTCAGACTTGGCCGTAGCTGCTCTTGCTATGCGTTCGAGCTGGATACAAAAATAGAAGAAGCGGTCAAGATCGCACCCTTCGCGCTGTTTCTCTCGGATAAATCGTAAAAATTGTCGCATGAGAGCAATGTCGCTCACAGTACGAGGGTGGCCGGGATATTGGACATTGTGAGATAGGAGCGTGATCATGGCGCATAAAAGATCCTGCAGCATTCGCCTATGGGACTGTTAGCTGTAACTTATTACAAGGAAAGCTGAGTCTTACCAGAGATCTGTGTATGGAATTGAGCCAATGTTTTGAGGAGATAACAATGCAGCTCGAGCTAGCTCCGTCATAGCAGAAGCCATGGCTTACTCTTCCATGTCCAACTTCCCAGTCTGGCTTAGAATTGAGGAAGACCGCAGAGTCCGGTTGACAATACTCATGCACCGATGAAATGCGCAATGGAGAGTTATGACTGGAATTTCGTGCATGATAGGCCTCGCCTCGGCGTTGTGGCTCGGCTGAAGTGTTTTTGGTGTTCGTCGCTCCCAACTCTGCACCGCCTGTCGAAGTTTCAGTGCCTCTTGAATATTCTCAGTTGAGTCCATTGAACTAAGAACCCGATGGAGGCATCTCTGCGCCTCGTATTCTAGGATGAGGAGCTCGATTCGCGATGTAAAACATGTTTGATTGTCGTCCTCGAGTGGCCAGTCGGCGGGAAGATGTACCGAGACGTGATGTTGGAAGAGAGCTGACGTGCGGCGACAACGAAGACTGGCAGTAACCTCGAGAACGAAGGCTACTCAAAAGACCCTTCGTCTCTCATTGGCTTCGACAAGGTTTGCTTCGTTTTCTGGTCGATCTGTGTGAAGTCCCAGCGAGTGCACCATGCTCGCCGCGGACTGGAGGAGAAGATTCGTCGTCTCGGTGTCCGTTGAGCCGCTCATGAACATGGCCATACACAACAAGGCCTGGAGGGATAGAACGCTTGGTCTCGCCGCCAATTCTCCGTAAACCGAAGAGGCATTCTTGAAAAGACTCCACGCAAACTCCGACACCGACTGGAACACGTCGTTCATGGCTTTTGATTGGAGTGACAGGGCGAGAACCGCATTCAAACACGCCCGCCATGCTGCATCGTGGATCCTGTTGTCGAGCGGATATCGAGTTGCCAATTCCAGCACAGATTGCTTGTCGAACACGGGGAAGGTAATGTTGATGTCGCTCCAAAATGCTTCAAGGAGAGGTTGAAGTTCAGCCTTTGATAGCAGTGGGACGAATAGTTTTAATGAGCCTTTCCCTTCCGCAATTCTCTTTCTTATATTAGCGAGGTGACTCTCGTCTAGACTTAGCACCGGGTGTTTGGAAAGCATTTGTCGTCGCCGTAGAGCCATCTCATCAGTCGTGAGTATGTCAGGCGCCGTTGCTGGTCCTACTGAAGCGTCAGAACTGGTCGACGGTACACAATTGACCGGCTCCGGCGCCCTCTCATCGCTAGACAGACCTGCTCCCGGTTTCTCCTCCTTAGAGACGAATCTAAGAAGAGCTTCGACCCGGATGAGCCGTTGTTCGAGGGAAACACTTCTGGCGGGACTGGGAGCTCGTCAAGTGTCAGCCAATGCATTGACGTATCTCAACTGCTCACGGATATTGTCTCGGAACAAACCCTTTGGGAGTTTTAATCGGCCGTGGCCTTCGAACGCAGGTGATGTTTCGCGACTGACAGCGTGAACATGCTGGATGATTGTCGTCGCACCGAGTTTTGGACGCCACGCAAGTCTCGCAGGCCTATTTTAGTGAGTACTTGAACTTGGAAGTCTGGTCACAGCTCGAGCGTCAACCCCTTGCTTACCTGCTCTACTCGTGTGGCACGTTTCCCTTGGGAGGGCTTAACAGATGGATTTTGTTCGTGTTGCATGGTGATAAAAGACCTATTTGTTTCGGTCGACGATGCCGAGAGATGAAGATGAAGAGAATAGATTGTATTAAACCACTGCCAGACCGGAACGGACTCTGAGAAGACCCCGAGATAGTGGGGCCGTAGTCCGATTACATGATTCAGTCCACCAGGAGTTAGTCATCCACGCAACAGGATTCATACCGAACAAGAAGTCAGTATAGACAGGAATTAAGGCTGCTTTTGGCCAGGTGGAATATATAAGCAAGGGTCTCGACAGCAGTTCCGTGGAACGAGTATAAGCCAACCTATGGCTCGCCGCAGAAAGGTAGCCTTCGCCTACCCCAAAATTCTTATTGCAAAGTATATATCTACGCAAAGCGGAATTTTAGGTCCAAAAAACGGAGCTCAGGTTTATTTCCATTGCACTCCCTCAGTGGGAATTCCTCATATATATAAGCACAAGAGGTATCGACCGGAAGGAGACGTGCGAGGATGAAGACGACATTTGATTCCAGTCTACACGTACGTATTTGAGCAACAGTTACTATGCCACCGCAGACAGCCTGACGTCTATGTGTTTAATGAATATAACATGACAGAATCTAGCCCTCGACAACAATTTCGATGATGCTCTGGAGCGCCCCCGGTCGTGCCAGGACGGTACGAACAACGCACCGCTCATCCACTTCCTTTATCAAAGCCTCCCAGTCCTGTTTTGATCGCTCAAGAGAGTTGAACTCGGTCAACATTTGCAAATCGAGGACAGAATGCATGCGCCGGACGGTTGTAGGATGCAGAAAATTGCCCTGCTCATCGAACTGCGGCGGGAGAACGTTCTCACAAAGTAGAATGCGAGCGCCCGGCTTAAAGTTGGGGAGCAGGTTTTGTAGAATCTTTGCGGCGTCCTTGTTTGGCCAATCGTGAAGGATAAACTTGAGGAAGTACACGTCGGCAGATATCGGCTGTGGAGTGAAGAAGTCGTGCACCTGGAACGAGATGCGCGACGCCAGATCAGGGGGTAAGCTGGATTCAAACTTGGTCTTGTTTTCCGCGACGTCTTGAACCACAAACTTGAGTTTCGGATACACCTTGGCAAGGATCACGGCATCGTGGCCAGCTGAGCCGCCAACCTGAGGCCTCCGAGTCAGCATTGTCGAGTTTTCGTCTCTCGCTGTCCAACTTCAGACTCACATCAACGACGGTTGCTGCGCCCAAGCTTTCCCAGTCGAATGTAGCCAGAATTTCTTCAGTCTTGTAAGGCGAATGCTGGGCAGCCACTTTCATCGCGTCCGAGAACCGATGAGCTCGATGGCCCTCGGGCTTTCCCTCGGGCGTTTTGCTGAGAAACTCCCACAGGGGTGTGGGACGGCCAGTCCTGTCAAAGTCGGAAATGGCTACGCCCGATTGCAAGACTTCTTCGCTAGCCTTTTCCCTACCCGCACTGAACCGTTGGAGGCTCTGGGGAACATAGACGGTCCCGGGACGAGCATCCTCAAACGAGTGGCTGATCCAGCCGGGCACCTCTGGATGCTTGGCGATAAAGGCTGTCGTGGACGTGTGGACCACGGTTCCTGTTCCTGGCGGCTTTTCTTCAAATAGCCTCATTGTCGTAGAATGACGAATAACGCGGCGCACGATGGACTCTGGAAGGGTGGTCTTGCGAGCGATCTCGTCGTAAGTAGCCGATCCACCGACCGGCACGGCAGTCCAGAAGTCGAATTGGTTCAGGATATCGACCGTCATAGTGTCGTGGTTCCACTGTCTAGTCAGCATTGGAATACTCTTTGCCGGCCGGAAGCACCGGAGGCACGCACAAACAGCGGCTGGAGGAAATTGAAGTCGGCCGGCCCAAGAGCCAAGTGACGCATGTCCGAAGCCGCATCCATCAACTGAAATCGGAGAGCCGTCAACTTGGGGTCCTTGGGATACGTGTCTAGGCCACTTTCGCTAAAGGAGGGGGCGGAGTGTCCGTATTCCTCCAGGTACGCCGTGATGGCTTGCGCTGCCTCTGAGATGGAGGCAGCCAAGCTGACGAGGGTAGGTTCAGATGGGGGCATTCCTGTTGCTGTCAAGTGTTTTGGTAGATGAGAAGAGAAGCAGGCGAGGTAGACTGCGATAAGAACGCACAAAAGGGATCACATCATGGAACAAGGGTCTATAGTTATAGCGGGAGACTTGTTAAGCGACTCCTAAGCGACCTTGAATTCGGAGGTCATAAACTTCATGGCTGATGACGTGTGGGAGGCTTAACGCCGCATAAGTGGCGCATTAGCCAGTAGTGTCCGAGTACGAAGGATCGGGTGTCAAGCTTAGTCTGTAGTCCCATGTCAAAACCAGGGGGAAGTGCAGCATCAAGCTGCGGCATATCTCTCAAGCTTTGGCCGAGACTTGCAACGACCCATATTTGAGAGATTGGATGTGTCACGTCATGGAATGATGGATTCCTTAGGTTGATTTATAGCTAGTTTATAAGCCGCGATATCCTTTACGTAGCGACCGGCATGAGTCCGAATTGCGTGGTAGTATCCGTACATCACCATGTATGTACTATTGGATAGAAAGGAATTGTTGCACTAACTTCTACTGACGGTCTGCTGAGAGTTGCAACCACATTCAAACACCGTTATCAACCTACATACCAATATGGATACCGCATTGAGGGGAAGCGGAAGCTATGCAGAGATGGGGAAAGCCTCAAGCCGGCTTGACACCAGCGACCTGGTGGGTGGTCTATCTACCAAATGCTATCCCACAGGCTGTGGTGTCATAATCCACTCACAACCCTGGCCAGTAGCAGGGGTTTCGGGTGAACGATACCCCAGTGATATGCAGTCTATCACGAGAACGATGCAGTACATAGTATGCCCGCACATGGATCCAACCGAGCAAAGTCGGACGGCCGCTAAGCAGCACTCAACCCCGCGAACGCATCCATATCAATTTCAGTGAGTGATATGCTGCAAGAGATCATCCCGCGGCATGCTCTGCACTGGAACTTGGGTGCGTGATATCGCACTGCAACCCAGGGAAATGATCACTCATGCTCCTCGTCTCATAGATTCCACATGAACGAAAGAGACGTAGTATTAGGAGAGACCGCAAACTAAATAGAACTCAACCCCGATCCTGATCTACACCAGATGAATTTCTTCTACCCTAATGCCATCCCAGAAATCAACCCAACTCGCCTCGCAGTTCCTCGTCAGGAAAGCCACTCTCTCATATGTGTTCATTGAGATACCAGAACGCCGCAAAATCATCAACACGGTGCTCCTGTGCGGCACCAAAGAGTCAACTTGCAGCGAATTGCTTCTTCCCGACATCGCTCGCGGAAACCGCTGCATCAGGGCCCGGACAGGATTTCTTCGAGCGCCAAAGTCTCTCGGAAAGTCCTCCACAAACGACGAAAACCTTCCCTTCTTGGAGCCTGGGGTAGGCCTGTGCGGCTCGCCTTGGAAGGTGGGCTCTGGCGTGGAATCGGCTTGTGCGTGAACTGCGGCATCTTGAGTCGAGCCTTGGTTTGCTTGTTGACTGGGCTGAGACGCCGTTTCCTCGGTGGTATGCTCGCTGCTTGCCAATGGCGGCGTTGCGGATGCTTCACCATCGGCCGAGATATCGACCTTCTCGAATGCAGTCGACAGATTCTTCGACGCCTCCTTGTTCGTTGTTCCTTGGCCGGCTCCCGCTCCAAAGTTGTCGATGTGCCCAAAGTCGAGCTGCCCAACCACCATGACCATCAAGCCGTCTTCTTTGGATTTGGTCCAACCCTCCGTGACATCTACTTCGTAATCGCTCAGACACATCACTGGCATACCACACCTCTTGATCATGTCTGCTCGGGAAGCCACCTTGCCCTCTAGAGTAATTGTCGAGGTCATGCTTGGGGAAAAGGAGAGGAGACCCTTGGGCGAGCCGCGGGCCCAGTCGACGAAGCGGATTTGCCAATTTGACATGAAACCGACGTAGGTGTAGTGACACCGCGCTGTTGTGGACAAAAAGGACCACGTCGGAGCGTTGGGTAGCCTTCGATAGGGTTGTCCCAGGCTCATTGGGGAGGAGGTACACCACGTCAACAGCTCCCGAGCGTCTTCTTTCCACAGGCCATGCATGTACTCGCCCTTCCAGTCGGGGCCTCGTGCCATGCTGTCAAGAATGGACGCGCGATCCTCGGGACAAGATCCCTCGCCGGCCTGGACATTCGACGCCAGCTGTCGCCAGACAAACTGCCATAGATTTGGCGTCGCCGCAGAGTTGTGTCTGAGCCACGATGTGCCCACACGCCCTTGATAGTTCTGCTGGGTGAAGCTTTCGTTGACGGCTTTCGCCCATCGTTGCCACGTAAACAGACGTGACGCTCCGGATTCCGACTCGAGACAGGTGTAGGTCATTTCGTTGTAATTGGTCATGGTGATGCGCCTCGGGGACGCAAAGGCTTCTGCTATCGCCCAAGAACTGTTCAACAAAGAGCCTTCCAAGCGTTTGAGCCCATCGCAAATGTTGATGGACATGGTGGTAAACTTGAGTGTGCCGTGGCTGTTCCCAGATTTGGTCATGTTCAGGACGCAGGCGGGATACGGCTCGCAGGCGCCCTGGTTCCGGAGAAAGCTCTCATCGACGGCGGCAATGTTTCCCGGCCTGATACACACGGCTGCGTTTTCGTAGATGGTCGGAAACTCGTTCACGCTCCTTTGTCGATCTGCGGCGTCGTCTTGGAGCGTACAGAGGACGTCGACCCAGAGGAAGTCGATGCCGAGTCCACGCGCGAGCTCGATTGCATCTTGATGGCACTTCTGGAGGGCGGCCACTTCGATCAAAGGTACCCCGTCCCCCTTCCTCTTGGACTCCCTCAGCGTCTTGCTCGTGAGCTCGAACTTGGGCTCCGCCGGCTCCCCCCAGCGATAGCTCAGCGTTGCGTAGACGCCCTTCTCGTTATGCTTGTTCTGGTGCAGCCGAACATGACCGTCCTTCTCGTCGAGTTTCAGGACGCGTCTCGGCAGATACCCGGGATCGGCTAGGAAGTTGCCAGACTGGGTGCAACAGTTGACGTGCTGAGTCGAGCACGCCTCGAGCAAGCCCCTCGCCGCCTTGATGGTGTCGGGATGGGCAAGGTCGGTTATGGGCCGGCGGAGGATGGTCACGTCGGCGTGCGGATCGCCCTCGTCTGCCCAGGAGTAGAGGGTGACCAGTTCGTTGTGGGTGTGGGGGTAGGTTCTTTCTTT
Source organism: Thelonectria blattea (assembly GCA_024115155.1). NCBI lineage: Eukaryota > Fungi > Ascomycota > Sordariomycetes > Hypocreales > Nectriaceae > Thelonectria > Thelonectria blattea. Next base: position 11,966 of record JAMQMW010000467.1, read on the forward strand.
GAGCGAGAGCGTCTTGAGGATGATTTTGCAGAGCGGACAAGACTCAAGGTCCATGGCCGCTACGGCCTGGTGCTCAAATTTCTCCCACGGCCATGACTTGACCATGTCCCGACAGTCGTCGCAGTATGGAGGCTTCTCAATCTCTTCTACTGTGAAGTTGAATTCATGAAGATCGTTGGGAGATTTCATGATGTCGTTTGAGTGAACCAAGTCCAGTGTCAGGGAGCGGTATTGATCAGGTCCCGGGTAAAGAGTCAAGAAACGAACACAACAACAGGAAATTGCTAAATTGGTAGGTATTAGTTACTAACTTATTGCGACGGGATAAGGAGTTATGTAGCTCGAATCTCGAATCAATGGCAGGGGACGTTTCGCCCGGCATTGCTGTCAGTGTGGCGGAGCTTGCAGACTACTGCCCTGAGCTACTGTTTGTGAGTTGAGGTCGAGAACGCCAAGGCAGTTTTGAAGGGCGGGCGACTTCAGGCAGGACTTAGCCCCGGCGTATTTTAGTCTTGTCTTTCGCTGCACATCCTTAGTGTCTACTATGTCAAGAGTTTCTTGTGATCTTCAGCTCCTCTACTTCTGGCGCAATTGTGAACTACCCATCAGACGACTAGATAGATGGCTGAGACGCTCTCCCGCTCCGAGCCTCTGAGACCCGACTTGGTGATAATTAGAGGTCATCCTGCTGTGCGGAGGAGCTGAGCGGAGCCCCCCGCAATGATCGCAACGCCAGGTTGAAACGAACTCACAATTCTACAAGGTAGTAAGGGCTTTTATGCCAGTCTCGAAATCGTAGACTGCATTCTTTAATTCAAATATATATATGCAGAGACTTGTTTAACTCCGTCATCTCTAATCTCAATCCCGTTGAATCGTCTTTGATTGGTGACGGTACAGCTAGGCAGACAGCACCCACCAACACCTATTTTCAGCACAGCTGCATCGCTGGTCAGCACTAGATCCGAATGGGAAGTTGCTGAGTTTCCATCTCGCACAGCAATTGGTCAACCTCTTAGTTCCGAGATGCCGAGTTCCGCAGCCACAGCGGGACCGAGACACGGTGGGCGGCGACAAGCATCTGACTGTTGCATCGCTTTGAAAGCGACGATATCTGCGTCTCGAGTTGGATGTTGAGATGGCGTCTTCCAAAACGGGAATTTGCTCCAAGGCTACAAACTGACAATCATTGGTAAATTCGATGATGGTGAGCTTTGGATCTCGCCTCCTCGTCTGACTCCCATTTACCTTTGGCTGGACTTGAAGTATATGCCATTATGTATAAAAGCAAGCTTGATGGCTGCCTTGGAGAGCACAATCATGCTCTATAATCTGCTTTCCATTCTCATTCCCCTTCAACTCCTTCAATACGTATCCCACCATGGCTGAAATCACAACCGCCATTCCCAAGGGCTCGTGGGTCTTGGTGACAGCTGCCAACGGCTACACCGGAAGCCACATCGTGATGGAGCTCCTGAAGAGAGGCTTCAAGGTCCGAGGCACCGTCCGCGACCTATCTTCTGGCCAGTGGCTGCTGGACGACGATCTTGTCTCCCCCCACGCCAAACGCGGAGACATTGAGCTCGTCGTGGCCGACACGACGGTCCCGGGAGCCTTTGACGACGCCGTCAAGGGAGTCTCGGTCGTCATCCACGTGGCCACCATCAGCGACCTGGTCCCGGACCCAAACGTGGCCATCCCCGCCACCGTCGAGTCGGCCCTGACCGTCTGTCGCTCGGCCGCCCGCGAGCCGTCGGTGCAGCGCTTCGTCTTCACCTCGACATTTTGGGCCGCCGCGTTTCCGGCTCCCGGGGCCACCGACAAAATCACCAACCTCGAGACGTGGAACGAAGCGGCGCTGCAGCTCGCCTGGGCGCCGCCGCCGTACGGTGCCGATCGCATCGTGCCCGTGTACTGCGCCGCAAAGGCCGAGGCGGAAAAGGCGGTTTGGAAGTTTGTCGACGAGGAGAAGCCGCGGTGGGTTGTCAACTCGGTCAGCCCATGTGTCGTTCTGGGGGATATGCGGATCGACAAACATCTCCGGTCGGTGCCGCCGCAGCTGATGGAGCAGCTTTACTTGGGAAATACGGCGACCCTCCAGGCAACCCCGGCGAGTGAGTCTTCTCTTTCCCATATCCCAGCTTCGAGCAAGAACAAGCTAACCATGTCCGTCCGAACAGTGTACTACTCGCACGTCACCGACGTGGCCGTGATCCACGTTGCCGCCGCTCTCGACCAAGACGTCCAGGGCCGACGCATCCAGGTTCTCGCGGCGTCGTTCAACTGGGACGACTGCCTCGCGGTGCTTCGCAAAGCCTACCCAAACCGTGCCTTTGCCGACGACTTCCTCCCAGAAAAGCCAAAGTTGGAGTATCAAATCGAGGACGACATTGCTCCCGGGCTGCTGAAGAAGTGGGCAGGGCGTGACTGGATCAGCTTGGAGACGAGCGTGATAGAGACGGTTGATTTCATTGTAAAGGAAAAGAAGCTGGAGTAGCGACGGGCGGGGGCCATTCGGTCATGTAGATGGAAACAATGAAGCAAGAAAGATGTCTGCATACCTATGGAATGACACATGATTTATCGTGATTATTACTCTACCGAGCGCTTTACCACTATAGTAGAAGTCAGTGGCTGTGTCTGTCTTGCAGGGAGACCATGGCTTGAGGCTCCCCTGGAGGTGTTGTGTTGTGTGTATGGAAGAGAGCGCTTCGTGCGACCATCGCAGACCGACTAACCGTCGCAGGAGAGATACCTCTCGCAATGGGGGTATAGCCTAAGTCACTTTACACATAAATTTACTAGCAAAATACATAGCCGCCGCCCTCTGCCGCCCGCACCTCTCACCTCCACAGAGATAACCGTCTATCTGAGCTGTAAGAAGTTAACTAGTAAGTCAGTCAGGAAGCTGCCGCAGCCTGCAAGCCGTGCGATCTAATAGGCTTATTTTCGACCTATCAACTGGCTGTTTTGCCCGCCTTAAACAGCCCCGCGTTTTTTCCTTCTTCTAAGAGGTTCAGTTAACAAACAGCACTGCCCTGTCTTCTGCTGCCATCCGCCTCCAATCGCAAACTAGTTCCTTCCAACAGCCCGAATTTCCCTCCTCCAACAGCGTTCCCAACAACTCGTTTGCCTTCTTGCAACAGCCCTGCCAGCTGCTCTTCCAGCTGCCTGATTTTCACCTCTGTGCCCTGTGCGACGGCCCGCGGGCTTTTGTGATGACCGTGTTTCCCCTCTGCGAAGGCCTCTTTTCCAACCTTTAAGGACTTAAAAATTCTGACTGTCGCAGACCACAGGTTTCTCTTCCGTCATGACCCTCTCCGACTCCCTCGAGACCCGACCCGACCCGACGAAGACGACGATGAACTGGCCCGATGAAGAACTCCCAACTCGATGAAGAGCTTCCGATCCGACAAAGACCTCCCGAATCAGCGAATCCCGACTCAATGAAGACCTCCCGGCTTGACGAAGACCTCGAGACCCGACCGGCGATAACGATGATAAGTTGATAATCCAGTCTAATGAAGACCTCCCGACTTGACGAAGACCTCGAAACTCAACCTGACGAGTACCTTGTAGGGACTGGAGGCAGGGACCGGAGGCAATAAATATCCCGGACTTGGGGATTTTCGTCGCAGAGGCTCGAGGGAGAGCGACAGGACGGAGCTAAACATGTATTTTTAGCCCACTTGGCCTGTACAAAGCCGAGAGGTACCTGCTACTGTTGCAAATGCCCAGTAGGTACCTAGCGAAAAAGTACCAAAGCGAAGCCCTCCCAACACAATCCCATTTTAGCCTCCTCTGCGGCTGTCGCGCGACAAATATACGGATATTTTCTGCGAAACCCCACGTCTATCATCCTATATTAATAGTCGCGCGACCGTCACTTCAACACACAACCTCCCAGCAAACGTCTGTACAGCATTGAATAAGTATCTCAGTACATGTCACATCGGAGCTTTTATGTGGATAATCCGGTCACTTCATCTTGGGCTGAGTCAGGCAGTCAGCACCATCTGTAACTAATGCTCTACCAGCTCCACGCCATAAATTGTCTCCATCCATGTCCCTTTGCTGACCTTTCTCGCCCTCAGATTTCCTCCTCTTCACTTCCTGGTCTCAGCACGGAAAGCCATCAAAATGAGCAAAAAGGAGCGGCCTAACGCGGGCATGGTCCAATTCATCAATACGACTTGTCCGACAGACGCGACCAGCTCGCGCGCCCTCAGCCTCATCAGATCTCACGCCGCGAAGCACTCGAGAGCCGTACAACGGCAGCCCTCTCGAGATCAGGTAACGACGCAAGCCACCAGCCTTCACAACAAGACGATGGCCTGCCGGGGAGATCAAGAAGAGGAACAAGAGGACGCCGCCCATACGAATTGGCTGGCTTGGCAAGAATCGCATCGCCCACTCAAGAACCAGCCCAAGTCAAGACCGGGACTTCGAAGACTACTCCCCAGGCCCAAACAAGCACCGCTTTCCACGAACCACGCCGAAAGCGTGTCGCGTCATGGCGCGCCAAGTCCAATACAACTCATCGGAGGGCTTCCCAATGATGCGTACCAGGGATTTGCGCGGCCGCTCTCAAAAGACGAGCAGTACCTCTTCGACTTTTGTATGTGCCAATGCATGCGCCTGCCGCAAAGGTACGAGCTGACACTCCCACGTCCAGATTTGAGCTACGTCATCCTCCACGGCTACAAGAAATGCCACCACAAGGAAGACGAGGCGGCGTTCCAGGCCTCGATGAGAGACGTCTGGGTGCCCTTTGCCATGTCGCAGCCCAGCCTCATGGCGGCCATCTTCCAGGTGGCCTGCCGCAACTACGTAGCCGCCACGAGCAACGAAAAGACGGCCAGGTTCGCCGTCAAGAAGCTGCAGTACCGCCTGGCGTGCCTGGGCATGGCCAAGGACGCCATCTCGTCGGAAGCCGTCGCCAGCGACGCAACCATTGCCCTCGCGTTGCTCATGGCGTCGGAGTCGGTACGTGTCTCCCTCTCCCGTCTTCTGCTCATCTTCGTGCGTCTAACTGGGGACATGTAGCACATGGAGGGAGATATCGAGGCTTTCTACACCCACGGCAGCGGAATTATCCAAATGGTTGGGGCTCGCGGCGGGCTCGATAAACTTGGCGTGTCTGGGTTTCTCACAAAGAGCGTTGGGTGGTCTATATATAGCCCGAGAAATCACTTGGTCTTGGGTCCTGATGAGCTGGATGTGGGCACTTGAGACTCGAGGAAGTTCCATTCTCTACTCCTTTCGTTCTGAAATCTGGTCCATTACTGCCCTCCATTCCTATTTCTTCCCCTCCGTCAACCCCGACATCTCCTCACGATACGTACATGTCTTCTGCATACACCTTGTACCTCGGTCCTTGTCTACCTAGCTCGCCAAATCTGGTTCGCATCTGCCACTCGTGGCCACCTCGGCGCAAGAGTGAGGGATTTCCTGCCGCTGCTCCCAAGCGATAGCCACAGCCTTGTCCATGTTGTCGGCGGTGACCTCCGAGTACCCCACGCTCATTTTGCATAGGTAGCAACACCCAATGACCTTGGTCTTGTCCCAATGCGTCAAGCTGAAAGCCTGCCCGATATGCTGGGCGCATTGCCGCAGCGGGTTCCTGACCAGGAGCTCGAGCCCCTTGGCAACCTCCCCTGGAAGGGATTGGTAATCTTGTCGGAGTAAGGCTGTCCTCCGCGCCAGCTTGGCGTCGTTGTCTGAGGCACCAGCCTCGAGATCCTGGAGCTCTTCCATGCGAGTCCTCCAGGCGGCCACGGCAGCCCCCCCAACCAGGTCGTGCCGAGCAGCGGCACGTTGCTGGTGGAGTTCTGGCCACCACTCCAACCGCCCCCGTGTCGCACCAATGTGTACGACACCGTGCTTCCTTTCTCTGTCCTCCCCGAGGCCGATGCACACGAAAAACACCCAAGGATGAGGGTAATTGGGCGACGAGATTGGTTTGGGTTTGTGCGCGACGCGGAAAACTTCTGGCTTTGAAACGAGACCCGGAGTCATCATAGGAGCGACAACGTTGCCTAGATGGATAGGATAAAGCGTTAGGGGTATATCGTAATGGAACTGGAGCCGATCATCTCACCCATCATGTTGGCCAAGGAGGTGCGAGACTCCGCTTGGCTCTGTTGGAGCTTCTGGTGGAAGTCGGGGGCGTTCAGCAGACACCACAGCCGAACCTCTCGCAGTGAAACGTTCGCCACTGGCTCGGTAGGCGTAATCTTAAGCCGCTCACTCCCATAATCGGCTGAGAGGGACTCTTTAAGAAGTCGAAGCGTCCTGCAAGCCCGGTCAAACCTGACGCGAATGTAGTCGTAGATCTCCAGGACGGTGTTGTTCCGTTCGGAGCCCCTAAGGGAAGCAGCCAGGTTTTTTCGCTGCTCAACTGAGGCCAAAACCCAATCTAGCCGAGGCTGGCTGATTTCACGCAGCAACCGGTAGCCAAGATGGTAGAAGTCCGTTGGTTGGTAAGGAATGGAGGTGTTGGAGTGCTTCTAGCACTCCGACACGAGGAACGCTTTCAAGTCATCATGGACGCTACCAATGACATTGTTCAAAACCAACAGCGCTTCCGTCAGGAGCCGTGTGTCGTCGGGTGTCCCCGCAAGGCTGGGGTTCGTCGGTGTCTGAAGTGGATATTTGCTGGAAGGGGGCATTGTTGCTATCTCTTTTGGTGATACGGCTCAAAAAAAAAACTGCGAACCCGTAGAGAGTGCCAATAAAGAACAAGGAAGAAAGAATGAACACACAATTGAAAGCTGAAGAGAGAAGGGGGACGTATTCGTAGAATTAAATGCAGCGAAAGCCCTGACAGTCACGTGTCGTGCACTTAGTCACCACTGAGGTACCTTAGCCTTTAGGTACCTCATGTGGTGCCGCAAGGACAACTCCCCCCATTTGTTATTTCGTATGGAAACTTCCATTTCTTTCTTCCCTCTTTGTTTCCCATTTCGCATGGAAGCTTCTATTTCTTTCTTCCCTCTTTGTTTGCTATTCTGCATTAAAGCTTATTTGTAGGGCTCCACCCGACTTCAGTCAATTGGTAATTAGGTACGGTACTTTCCACCTCTCCAGGTACTTACCCAACGTAGGTACTGATTTAATCCATTCATAAGCCACCATTACTTCACTCCAGAATAACTTCAATTTTCAACTTCTTCCTCCTCTCACTCCACGTCCGATCGCTGCTGCGACAATCCTACAAGGTCCGTCCCATACTACGACTACCTCTGAATGTGCTCTTTGATTTCTAACATTCAACCCCAGATGGAGCCCGCGATCGATTTCGGTATTGTAACGAACGACAAAGGAGAAGTCATAACGATGAACCCCGAACTCACCAATGATGAGATCAAACAGAGCTTCACCCCCATTGAGCGACAGTTATTTGAATGGACTCGCAAGTGGCACGAGTCGCGCGTTGCGTGGGGTGGTGGACCGGGATATTATATGGACCGGCTTGAGGACAAGTTCCCCCATCAACCCGACATCAGGCTTCACTTCCATAATTTCGTCGAGAAATGGCTTGGAAGAGCCGATCGCCGCGAGTACGAAATGCCTCGCGATAGGCTCCTCTCTCTTCTCAAGGACACGTCCTGCAGGAACAACGACCATCTCGGCCGGACACTTTGCAAAATGTCCCTGGTCGGCATGCCGGATCTCTTCCTTGGCACCAGCGAATTTGGAGGCGTTCCGGCTGCGTACTGCGCCATTGTTGATTATCGCTACTTGCCTCCCGACTTCTCCAGAGACGAGATGAGCAACCCCGACAGCGAGTACTTGGTAGATGCCAGTATCTTGGCCCTGAACATCGATTACAACTCGGCAGCACCCACGCAGCACCCACTGGGAACGGTCATGGACAGGAGACGCCAGAGCAAGGAGAATTCGAGCGAGGAATCGAACCTGTCGATGCGAAGCGCCAACAGCGACGACTTTGCTGACAAGCAACCCTTTTGCTTCTTTCAGCTGGGTTACCTGATGGCCTGCTCCGGCGACGCCTGGGCCGCCTATGTCAACAGAGATGTGGAAGCCATCGAGGCGGCAGCAGACGCGGCTGCGAGGTGGGGAGGCGACAGCGAGCTGGAGCATCTCAACCACGCCGACTGGCAAGTCACGGGCTACGCCGTCGTCATCCAGCTCGACCGGCGAGGCTACCCCACGGGTCCGGTCTTCGCCGTCTACAACTATCACCAGCAGCTCGACGAGTACTACGAGGTGCTCGGGGGTCCGCTGGGGACCGGCGAGAGGGGATGGAGAGACGCCCAGGGCAACGAGTTGAGCCACGTCCGCCGCCTCTACCCGGGATGCGACACCCAGTTCTTCCTCGCAAAGATGGCCAACAACATGTCGGAGCTTCACGAGGGAGCCGAAATCAACTTTGAGGTTGTGCGCAAGGATCGGTACAACTTGATGCGGACCAAGCTGGCGGGACCTGCCCAGATGGTCATCCCGAACGACGTCTTCGATGAGGTCGTCCCGGAGCGATAAGGACAGGATATTATAGGCACTTCGGGTACTTAATTGCGTTAGTTGACATGCCATTACGGCAGTCTTGGTAGATGGATGAGTTTCTGCGCGGCTTTGCCTGGTTCTGGCTCCGTCTTCATCATCACGAGAGCTGGCAAGAATACGCCTTGTCGAAATCTCCCAGGGGGAAGCCATTTACTTCGGTCCAGAGCGGCTGGTCGTTGGAAAGTCCAACTGGTGCCCATTTTCAAGGGTTCGGATGACTGTGAATCTCGTCGGGGCCAGGACCTTCTGTCTGAAGGCTCTCACGTAGAGCATGGTGGACTGTATGCCAATCTTGCATGTTGATGATGAGAAAAAGAAACTTGCCTTCATCGTGAACAGTCCGCGGCGCACTTTGTGAAGAAGGGCAACATTGCTGAATATACTTGGTGTACGGCCCGAGGAAAGCCTCCATGTCGTCAGTGAAGACGCTTTGCCACATGTTCAAGATGAGTTGACTGGCCTCGTGCGCGTTGAGCTGATGAGCTATTGCACCAGGTCCTGCTCCCATCTTCTTCAAATGCTCCCAGCTCCGGTTCTAGAGGCGTGCAAGGCGCGAAACCTCTTGAGCGAGCACACCTTGAACAGTCCTGTCGAAAGGCGACGCCCTCGGGCCGGTAACAGGGTCGATGAGCCAGTTCTCGAAGCGAGGCCTTGGGTTCGCACCCGTCGGTAGTTTCCATCTCTTCCATGCATCCAGCGAACTTGGTCTCTCGAGCGCCTTGAAAAGCTTCTCCCTGTACTCGGCCACGCGTTCCTTCATGGACGGCACGTTTTCCGGCAGGACACGTGAAAATGCGGACAGCACTTGTTCAGCCGGTTGTGAGGAAGACGAACATCCGGGCATTGGACGAAGAGGAGAAGAGCCGGTCCGTCGTTGTCTCCCAGAACAAACAGGTTGTTGGGCCCTGACGGGACGCCAGAATCCAGCGAAACGTCCGACGTAGCAGATATAGAGTTTCGAGCTTCCCGTGATGATGTGGAAGATGCGGAAATGGACTTGATCCAGCGCAAACCTATGAACTAGGACAGGACTTGAGGTGAAGGCGCATAAGTGCATCATCGGAGCCGACGGCGCGTGCGTGTCTCGGTTGATGGATGTTGTCTTTTTTTCCCTTCCACAATGCCAACGTTAGAGCCTTCGACAGGTCCAATCGGGAAGCTACGAAGGAAACTCAGACGGACTGTCGTGCCCGCGGGCTTCGGTCAAGATGTTGACGCAGTACTCGTTGAGGAGAAGGTGAGCCGTCGTCCCGACTCGAGCATGGAGAGCCGAGGCGGAGTAATCCGGCCGGAGCACCTGACGCCGGGGCATGAAGCCGAGCAATCCAAAGATCTTGTCCCGCGGGTCTGTCGCTTACGAATACGTCGTCTACTCCAGCAGCCTCTAGAGAAGCCTCTCCGGCTCCGTCTTTCGCGGGGGCGTATTGGTCGAACTACCTCCTCCCCGAGGTAGACAAAGGCCCTGAGACACGTTCGGTAAATGGAGCCCATCAGGGCGACTTGGGCGCCGCGTTCGGCATCGTCTTGCTGGTTGATGCAAATGGCGTCGACCCAGACGATGCTGAGTCCCCGTTTCTAGCGCAGATAGCGGAGCATCGACTGGCAGTTGCTTGTCTGCAGGAGAATGCCCCAGTGGTCGCCGATAAAGACCGGGTGCCTGCGTTGTATGTCGTGTTCTCGCCTCCCCAGCAATACGACGTGGCCTGATACTGGGGGCAGTCGGTGTAAAAGACGCAAAGACGGGGGTCGAATCGGAACACAGCCGAAAATAGCGAAACTGGATTACATAATGAGGCAAGAGGCTATGGATCTTGCTCGCAGGCCGTACGGTATTCCCTTGCTCGTTTGACTTCACGTCGCTGTCGTTGCCACAATGTTGCCCACCACAACTTATTCCGGCTTTTCAATCCACTCTCGAAGTTTCTTGAGAGAGTAAGTGTCATGCTTCTTCTCCGATGTGAAGAACATCTCCTCATACAAACCCTCCGTGCCGAGGGATTGAAGCCTCTTTCCAACGGGTTGACAAGAACCAAAGTCGATCAGCACCGGCTCTCCATCCTTCACCATGATGTTGTACGGGTTGATGTCGTTGTGCGCAAGCCCCAAAGAGTGAATGTGTTCCACAGCTGACTCGACGCCGGCAAGGAATTTCGGCTTGTCCAACTTCTCGAAGGCCGGCGTCGTGGAAATCTGCTGCAGGGTCTGGTCGAGTCGTTCCAAGACGATTGCCGTGATACGACCACGTCTCACGCGACATCCATGATAGACGATGATATTCGGGTGCTGGGATTGAGATACCGTTTCCATGGTGAGGGTCTCGTTCAGAAGTTCCGTCGGGATGAATTCCGTGCCCTTCATGGTCTCGTACGAGTTAAGACCGGGTCTTTTAATGTAAGCCGACGTGTCGTCGAGGTGTTCTGGTGCAATCTTCAAGGTTATATCTTTTGGGGTCTCGGGGTAAAGCTCTTCATCTTCGACGGGCTGCAATGCATCGGTGAACTCTGCAAAAGTAATGTCCCTCTTATTCTTGGTCGACTGGCCGAAGAAGACCTTTTCATTGGGGGTAACGAGGTAAAAGGTGACATATTTAGCTTTATTTGCCTCCGGATCCCAAGCCTCAACAATAGTCAGGTCTTGAAGAGACGACACTACGGGGGCGCGACTCGTGGCAGTCGATTCCTCCGGTGCTTGAGGGCCGTCCATGTTTGGTTGCTTGGGTTGGCGAGGGATGGACTTAGGCGCAGGCACCGATATTTGGACTGTTTTCGATGGTAACGCGCTATAACAAAAGAGAAAGTATTGATGAGTGCAGGAGTTCGGAAGTTGGGAGCAGATGTCTGAGACCCCGAAAACTGCTTTGCTCTTGCGGCTAATTGTGTTGAATTGGGTCATGTACGTAGCCTTATGCACAGAAGGTCATGTAATCAACGGGCCCGCAGCCTGGTCACGTGGTGGGCAGCGAACGGTCGCCAGGCCACAGGAAGGGAGGAAAAAGGGGGCCTTTTGGGGCAGGAGC
>JAMQMW010000468.1:0-52721 GCA_024115155.1 Thelonectria blattea
CTCCGCCCAATATCGCCATTGGCGACAAGTACGAGGCAGACAAACCCATGGCAGTCCAGGTTGGATAGGGAGACAAGGGATGGACTGTGAGGGCAGTAGGGAGGTTAAGCTATATATTTAGTAGTAAATAGCATAGTGGCGTTAAAAGGTGGGGCGATGTAATTGTCGGGCTAACGCATCTTCCCCCTCCCTAACCCCAAGTCGCAACTCGCAGGTTACACTAAAAACAAAAAAACTCATCAATTAAATCCGTTAACCACCACCTGTCAAGCTATAAGCGACCCTAATAGCATCCTCGCCTAGCTCTCGAATCTCCTGGAGCATATTGACCACGCCTCCAGTTTACCTCCTGACGCTCCTCGCAAGCGCAAGACCCAAAGCCATCAACTCGCAAGTCCCCCGACATCGACCGACAAGCACAAGATAGCATCAACACCGAAACGGCGACGTATCGATCCCAATGCGACTCCACGGCCAGGCCAGCGTATTCTCGCTACCAGCTCCACGTCGGATGCGAGCTCTATCTCGGGTGCGTCATCGCCAAAGAAACAAATGATAAGCCTTCGGTTGAGCGACTCAGGCATTGAATACACTGCCCTCAATGAGCAGACAGTTCCTGCGGTGGCCGAGACCCTATTCAACACGATATTGGGCATCAGAGAAGGCTTTAACCTTCTGCCAAATTCTCTCAGGCGACAATTATCCGGAAACTCGAAGACCGAGGCATACAATCTCGCCAGTGGGAGCATCTCTTTAAGCCGGCCAGCGAGCACGATACCCTGCCCGGCCAGATCCCATCCTTTGAGGAGATTGATAGGGTCTTTGTCGAGGCCCAAGAGTGCGAACAGTTTAGGCATGAAGAGAGTGGGTGGAACTCTCAGGTTCACCTGCGCCTACTGGATGCCATATTTAAGACACCGCAAGGTCATCTATACAATACCTTCGGTTCCGTCAGCTGGTAAGTGCTTTAACTTATCTTGAACACGCTCATATTCACTAATAACTGACGCCTCTTACTCTTGCAGCACGACGGCCCGTTTACACCGCCAGTTTAAACACGTCCCCATGGCCAAGATGATTAACATTTGCATATTCGCATCTGCCCACTAAGACATCAAGTTGAAGCAAGCTTTGGTTACATTCAGCAAACTCACACCAACGCTATCCGTCAATCATACCGACTTCCAAGCCACTCAGCATCGTCCCCTCCTCCTCAGCATCGAAACTAAGAGACCTGGTGTCGATGGGGACAAAGCTCAGCTGCAGATGGGCGTCTGGCTTGCCTCCCAGTGGGCTTTTCTCGGCTGGGCCGTTGGCCAGAGACTTGTCCGCCGACGAGGAGCAGGTACTGCTGATGTCGAGCTCACTGTCGATGAGCTCCAGGCGGCGGCGGAGAATCAAGCAGCGGTGCGTACGGCCCTGGCGAAACTGGGCTTCATCCCAGGCATCATCGTGCAGGGACACCAGTGGAACCTGGTCCTGTCGACGTACGGCGAGGACGGCCAGACAATGCTGTGGAAACAGTGGCAGTTTGGCTCCACGCAGGGTCACAAAGGCATCTATGCCATTATTGCGGGCGTACGGGAGCTGACGGCTTAGGCAAGAGACGTTTACTTACCGTGGTTAAGGGACAATATCTTGGATTGAACGGGATATGGAATCATGGATTGGCATTAGTTTGGAGTGGTGATGGCGTAAATGTGCATATGATACCCCATTGTTTTGACGCGCGCGGGAAGAGAGGTATTCCGCTTCTCTCAATAGAGCTGCGCGAGCGGAAATGAGCAAGAGGTGAAATTGTAATAAAAGGCTTCACATTTGACTTCTTTTTGGACTACATACCGTCAAGTTCTGAACACACTGTCGGTGGTCAGCTCGCCAAATCCTCCTTACCCTGGACGCATTCCAGCGGGGTTAATTATCTAAGAGTGGGGGTGTATGAAAGATAGGGTATAAGAGAGAAAGTGTATGTAAGAGACAGTGTGCATAGAAGAGAGAGAGACTGAATGATGGAGAGAGTAGTGAGAGTCATAAGAGTGAGATAGCTATAAGAGTGGTGAGTGAGAGTAAGAGGGTAAACAAGAGTGAGGCAAGGGCCCAACTGTGCTTATCTGACAGATAGACCTGCACGAGATCAGTGAGAAAAGCGGGTCGAACCATTCCTCTATCGGGAAGGTAAATCCGACTAACCTCCCCGCCTCAATCTTTGCTTTGCCTCGTTAAACTCACCCCTGTGATGGCATCCAAAGTCACGTCGTGTCGAAAACTCGACGCCGAAAACGCCGACACGGGCACGACTCATCACTGCTGCGACAAAGCCAGTCCATCCATGAGGCGGGGTGTTTCATGGGCAGAGCCAGCCCCCGATAGTCCGGCATTCTCAGCAATTAAGCCCAACGATGACTCCCTTTCACCTCATCCATCCCACCCCATCATGGAAGTTGGTGAATCGTTCCCCTTCGGCCCGCCCAGGTATGACCTCCAGTCTGCCGCCATTGAGACGGCACACTCGGGATTGGCCAGGAAGCTCAAGGGGCGCCATCTGCAAATGATTGCCATTGGGGGATCTGTCGGTATGTTTCGAGACACATACACTGAGCCGCCTCTGGGTATTCTTCTAATGCTAAACCACCCACATAGGCACTGGTCTTTTTGTCGCTTCTGGCAAGGCCCTCCATATCGGCGGCCCTGCATCTTTACTATGCGCCGTGGTCATCATTGGCATCATGCTATTCTGTACGTGCCAGGCCATGGGCGAGCTTGGCGTCGTCTTTCCGATAGCAGGTTCCTTCTCCTCGTGGGTGACGCGATTTCTCGATCCTTCATGGGGCTTTGCCATAGGCTGGAAGTAAGTTGCATCCTCGTCACTTCAACCATTATGAACGGTTCGAGGCTAATATATTATTCCCAGCTACGCCATCCAGTGGTTAATTGTGCTCCCGTTGGAGTTGATTGCGGCTTCCATCACTTTATGCTACTGGAATCAGACGCTCCCGAGGGCCATCTTCGTCGCCATTTTCCTTGTCTTTATTCTTTCGATTAATTTATCAGGCATTAAGGGATACGGAGAGGCAGAGTTTGTCTTCTCCATCATTAAGATCATCGCCATTCTTGGATTCATGTAAGCAAATATGCCCCATACTTCTTTCTGTCCTCACTCAAACAACCCCAAGACTCCTAGGTATTGTCATGAACTGCGGCGGCCCTCCCGAGGGCGGATACGTCGGGTTCCGATACTGGCAAGACCCTGGCGCCGTGAACCACGGTTTTAAAGGCCTATGCAGCGTCTTCGTCAAGATCTCTTTTGCATTTGGCGGGACCGAGCTGGTCGGCCTCGCAGCAGCAGAGACGGCCGATCCCAGAAAGTCTCTACCGGCTTCTCTGAAACAGGTCTTCTGGCGCATTGCCATCTTCTATTTCGTCTCCCTCGGGTTGATCGGTCTATTGATTCCATACAACGACCCCAGGCTTCTCAACGACGAGTCCACCACAGAGGACAAGTCATCATCGCCTTTCGTTATCGCCATTGAGGCAGTCGGAATCGATGTCCTTCCGTCCATAATGAACGCCGCAATTCTGGTAGCCATCCTCTCTGTTGGCAACTCTGCCGTCTACGGATCGACCAGGTCTCTTGCAGCTCTGGCAAATCTCAACCACGCCCCAAAATTCCTCGCCAAGATCGATAGAAAAGGTCGCCCACTCTTTGCTCTCGCTGTGGCTTCCGTGTTTGGCCTTTTGGCCTTTCTTGCCGATGCCTCCCAGCAGGCTGCCATTTTCGACTGGCTTCTCGCCATTTCCAGCCTTTCAACTACGACCACCTGGCTATCCATCTGCGTCTGCCACATTCGTTTCCGGAGAGCATGGGCTGCGAATGGGCGATCGCTTGAACAGCTTCCCTTCCGATCACAGGTTGGAATAACGGGTTCGTATGTTGGTGCTGCCCTGGGAGTGTGTCTTCTCGTGGTCCAATTCTGGATTTGTGCCTCTCCAATTGGCGCACGCAATATGAGCTCTGTCGATATTGCCAAGAATTTCTTTCTCACGTGGATCGGCGGTCTGACTTTATTACTCTTCTTCAGCCTGCACAAGTTGTATTATCGCACATCGTTAGTCCGCATTGCGGACATGGATATTCACACTGGACGCCGCCGGTACAACGTTTCCGTGCTCGTGGCGCAAGAGCAAGATGTGCGGCAGGGATGGCCACGGTGGAAGAAGGCCTATAGGTATCTTTGTTAGGGAATAGTCTGTTAACATTTTGTAATTATTAGTAATACCGCATCTTCAGCTTGGCGAACCTCAATAAACCGCCGCAGCACCTCTCCTAACCTTCGCTGGCATAGCTCGAACAGAAAAGGTGTTGCGAGTAAACTTTGGGATACTTTGGGATACTTTGGGATACTTTGGGATACGTGCCAACGAAACCTTGGAAAAGGTAGACAGACATCGCAGTCAGTCAACCCTAAGATTACTCCCAAGCCTACTGCAACTGGGACTCAGAGGGACGTCTGGCCGAGCTGCGAACTCGCGAGGAACTGTTTCATGGCTTACTTATTTGCGTTTGACTCACGGCTGATCACCGGAGACATGTATCTGATACATACTAGAGTACAAGGGACGCCGAGGTAAAGACTAGGCATCTCCTAGATGTAGTATCGTCCACTGTTTCATGGACGCCAACTACTGACAAAAGGAAGTAGACAAGGGCGCAGCCAGACATTCTTGTTGAACCTCCTCGAGATCATTCAAGCGAAAAGCATACAAGGTGCACACTCTAAGCCTCTCAAGCAACTCGATTAGTATGTATTTCTACCTACTTATGGCACTCCAGCTGCGATAGCTATCGTCTGCGGGACCACCTCCTCAGAGGACGCATTCTTAAAGTAGTCCCTCTCATTCAAACTGAACTCTCCAGTAGCCGGGAGAGACAGCTCTTCAATGGTGCCCTTTCTTCCACTCTTCACATCAGCAGCAAGCCGATCAAAATGCTCCTCCGCATCGGCCTTGGCGTCAAAGTCGATGACCCAAGCCATCCGAGGAATGTTCAACACCTCGGGATGCTCCTTGATGAAATCAGATTCCCAATCAATCGTATGCATATCGTCGCGGGCGGTGATGGACGACTCATGGATGACATGAGACCGGTTGAAGCGGATTCGTTCAAAGACCTGAAGCGCAAGAGGAACATCTCCCCCAGCCTTCTCAAGACAGATGGCCAACACAACGCCGTCTTCAACAGCCTGGCAACCGCCTTGGGCAGAGGTCGGGAGATGGCAGTGAGCAGCGTCTCCAATGACCACGCTTCGCTTGTTCTTGCCAAGCCAAGTCTTGATAGGCTCTCTCCAGACAAGCTTATAGTCAATAATCTTGTCTTCGGGCGTGTGGCGGACGACTTCGTGGCAGATTTCGGCAAACTTGGCCTCCTCGAGGTAAGCCAAAGCGTCAGAAGCTTTGCCCGGAAAGGACCAAGACTCGCTGATGTCATCATCGTCCTGGAAAAGGTTAGACATGTTGCAACTACACGACGCAGTCCTCGGTGAAGTAATGAAACTCGCAACGTACCTTGTGAGTAAATACCCACGCCAAATCTTGGCCCTCCTTCCAAGTATACACAATCATATGAACGTCCTTGCCAACCCACATGCCAGTGAAGTTGGGACTCTTTCGGCAGAGAGGGCCGATCAGAGGATGATTTCGTAGCTCATCGGTGATCTTGCAGTGAGCCCTGTAAATGGCGTAGCCGCTGTTGATCTTGGTTTCCGGGAGCCCCAGGATCTGAACACGTCCAAGAGACTTGGGTCCGTCAGATGCAACGACGACATCTGCGACGTACTTCTTCCCGTCTTCAGTCAGGACAGCCAATTCCTTGTCGTTGTCGATGTACTCGGCCACCTTTTCCCCGAACCGCATGTCGACTCCGATTCGGGTGGCGTAATTGCACACAATCTCGTGCATCTCTCCGCGATGGCCGCCAAGGAGACGATAGTAGTGTTCCTTCTTGAGCAGAAAGGGCTCTTCCAAGACCTTGGTTCCGTCATACTTAAAGTACTCAAACTGATCGGTGTCGTTCAGGCAAACCGTCATCAGCTCTTTCGCAACCTTTCCGTCATCCCAGCGCTCAAAGTGCAAGCCTCCGTTGGGGGAGAAGTCCAAAATGTCGCCGTAATTTCGACTGGTCGGGTAGCTTTCCAAAAGAGTGACTCGCATACCACGGTTACGACACTCGATGGCGGCCGTGAGACCGGCGAAACCGGCGCCGACGATGACGATGTGCAATTTGGATGTCATTGTTGTGGTGGAATTTGGACTAGAGTTGTCAAGGGTCTGGTTGGTCGATGATGGCAGCATAACTCAAGTTGGATGCCAGCGAATAAATGAATGAAGAAAGACATGTAGTGACATGCCGGGATCCGCGGGACGCGGGATTCGAGACGGCGTACACTAGCCGGCTCAGGTGCATTCATGCTATCTCGAACTATCGAGATGGTGAGGGGTAAGGACGGGAAAACGGACATTTATACCATTGGCCGATTTGAGATGTCCGGCTTGCTAGATCCGCAGTTTGCGACTCCAGTGTTTCATTTTCATTCCGAGGTTCCGAATGAAACCGTCCTGCTTCTCCTGCTGGTGTCTGGACCCTGTGCTCTACAGCCGTGATATCTGAGACTTGGAAGGAATTCAGCAATATGATGTCGGCGTGTTATCTGCGGAGTGTAATCTCACTTGACGGCTTGGGCGCCTGTAGATCTAAGCAGACGGCATTCACACGGGGAAATGGTAGATAAAGTTCTGTGGAAGTTTCCTCAAGTCCGCAGAGCAATGGACGAGTCTTGGAGTAAATCCAGATACCAAAGCTTTATGGAGATAATATATTCTTTCGTTAAACAAAATTTTGCCCCTATCGACTGAAAATCTTGACCCTAAGATGATGCTGCGGCGTGAACCACCAGTTCGTAAACTGGCACATATTCCCATCATCCAAAATCTCCAAATCATACCTCAACAACAGGGTAGGGATGAGCTTTGTAATCTCCATGATGCTAACGTGCTTCCCACTGCACGTGTGAGACCCGTGACCAAATGCAAAGAATGACCTGTTCATCTGACGAAGATGATCTTCATCATGGCAACCTTCGCCAAGAATCCATCTTTCAGGCTTGAACGAGTCGGGCTCCGGGAAGACACTGGCATCGCGATGCAAGATCCACGGCGACATTCCAACTTCGGCGCCCGCTTCCATCCGATAACCGCCAATGGTTGCACCTCCGACAGGAACTGTACGCCCGAGAACCTGTCCGACGGATGGATGCATGCGCATTGCCTCTTGGACCACGGCCTTGAGATAGGGAAGACTGTATGCTGCTTGGAAACGAACAGGCTGCTCGATGTTATCGCGGACCTCAGCGCACAGTCGAGAGTAAACCTTCTTGTTAGTCAAGATGTAGTAAATGATTGCTCGCATAGCAATCGCAGTCGTATCAGAGCCGGCCGACACATTCCCAAAGGCATGGGTGATAATCTCGCGATCGTTGATGGTTTTGGGATTCGAGCTCTGGTTGAGGGCCAGGCGACTCAAGAATGTCATGGCATCGCCTTCTGCTGGGGGAGATGTTCTGAATTTCTGCAGTTCTTTCGATGTGATATCGATCATGGCCAATGACGAAGTATCACCTCGTGTCGCAAGTTCGGCAATCTTGGAGTTGCCCAGAAGATATGGATGTAGCCAAGCGACATGACCAAACTGCCCAACCAATCAGCATTAGGCCTCGGACACAGACGAAGTTGTCATCATCGAGCGCTTACAATCGACATATAGGCCGTGAACAGATCGATGCTCTTGAAGAAGTTGAGTTCATCTCCCTTCTCCAAATACCCAAAGTCGCTTCCAAACGTAAGCCTGCAGACAGCATCCATAGCAAAACATTTTAGAAGCTCGCCCAGATCGCAGATGGCATTCGCACGAGCTTGTTCGTCTAGAATGTGTAATAGTCGAGTGACAACGGGATCAACCCATGGCTCGAACTGGATCAACCCGTTCAGACTGTAGGCATTGGCGGCGTTGCGCTTCATGCGTGAGTGCAAGGCCTTGTCCTGACGGATGACAAAGGGATCTGGAACCAAGCCATCCTCGTCATACATGGCTGACAGATCGTAGAACGGAGACTTTGCAAATTTTGTCGTGATGCCGTAGAGCTGGTTGATCTCGTTGGTATCGGCCACAGAGACGAGATTCGGAGCCACGCGGACGATTTTGCCGTATTTTGCGTGAAGCTTGAGATCTTCAACATGATGTTGGCCTTTGTAGACTGACCACATGCGTGGCAAGGTCGAGATAGAATTGATCCATGGCCCGGGAACTTTGTGAAGGCCCTTTTGATAGCGATTGGCAACAAAGTAAGAGATGAATAGGAAAGGGACGGCGAAATGCCAGTAATCTTGAACAAAGGCGAGGAAAGCAGCCGAGAGTGCCATGGTGAAATGTGACTGCACCACGAAGACTCAGTGAGATGGCTGTCGAGAAGGACAAATAGATGGACAATGACGGCGTGTCGGAACGTCGGAACATAAAGTACACGGGCTAGTATCATGGACAGTGACAGCGGGGTCAATTCGCTATCAACCAGACAAGGGTCTATCAAAGGAGGGGAGCGGAAAATGAGGAGGAATTGCTCCAGCGCTAACATTAGAACAGATCAGATGGTCATGCTTCCTCATCCCCGCACGATGACGTTTCATTATCACAGGGACTAGGCTCTTGAACGAATCGCTGTCATCGTGATTATTCCGTCTCGAATTTGGTGTTGATTCGGGTGTCCACTACCCGTAACAGCAAGTGAGCATGTCCCTTACCCGAGTTTATGATGATGGACTGGAGCCTGAAGTTGGGGGTTTGTCGAATCTACGGTCTGCCGTACGTGATATCCATCTCTACATACGTAACACAAGATGAATGAACCGAGCAGCTTCAATGTAGCAAATTGTTTCTTATATCAAATTGTTTCTACTGCTACCGTCTACGATCCACCATATGTTCACCGTCGTCATCTACCTACATGTGACCCTCCAAATTCTGCGTAACACCGACATACCGCGACCTTCCATACGTGAACCAGCTCAAGGTAGCAACCGTCATGCCGCCCACCAGAACCACGGACGCGTAATTCATGTTATCTTTGGTAACTGGCTGGTATGTGGGGAAGCACATAAAGATGGACACGTAGGTGCACCAAGCCAGTGCAGCTACCGCGAGAGGGCGATGAAGGCGGCCAAGAGTGAAGGATCCGCGAGGAA
The DNA here is from genome assembly GCA_024115155.1 of Thelonectria blattea. NCBI lineage: Eukaryota > Fungi > Ascomycota > Sordariomycetes > Hypocreales > Nectriaceae > Thelonectria > Thelonectria blattea. Next base: position 9,292 of record JAMQMW010000468.1, read on the forward strand.
TGGTGCAGTGCTCAAAACCCCAAACGACGTTGATCAGGAGCGGGAACGCGTAGGAGATGATAAGGGCAACGGTGCAAGCCGACGAGATGCCGTAGTAAGCGGTAGCATTACCAATGTAAATGAGAGAAATGGCACAGATAATGCCCCAAGTCAGAACGAGCGCCGCAGTGGGAGCCTTGGTATGGTCGCCAATGTGTGCGAATCGCTCAGGCAGACCTCCATCTCGCGCAAACGCCCACACGACTCGGGAAGTGGACGACATCATGCTGGAGCCGGTACCGCAGAAGCCGAGGATGGGAAGAAAGCTCGTCATGCCAATCGTCACGGCTCGGCTTCCACCTGAGACGTTGTAGTATAGCTGAGCCATGGGACTGATGAGTCCGACTGGGCCGCTGAGAACTCCTTTAATGTCGGTGATGCAAAAAGCCACAGCTACCACCCACGGGAAAGTTGCAACTCCGCTCACAGCAACAGTAGCGAGGACTTTGTAACGTCGTTAGCCTTCGTGATTTTCACAAAAATGTGGTAGGTGGAACTCACTGGTTCGTGGGAGGTCCCGGGAAGCATTCTTCATTTCCTCCGCCATATGGAGAGAGCTGTCCCAATTGACGAATCCAATCGCAGAGGACATGAGGCCGATGGACCAACTGACCTACAAACAGCGTTAGCATCAGCAACGAGAATGTTAAGAGTAATAGCTCGCGTACCCCCGAGTTGCTCCAACCGCTCAAGTTGGTAAAGTCGGTGAAGACGTAGGAAGCAGAGTTCTTATTCTCGACGTGAACGAGCAAGTAAATCGAAGTTGCAAAGTATCCAAACACGTGCGCGAACATGGCGACGAACATGATATGGTGCAGGTATTTGAGTTGGAAGATAGAAAACAGCGTGTAGTAACTCGTGAGCGCAATGACGATCTAGAAGGTGCCATACCTGTCAGTCTGAATATCTATTTCTCTCACTCGTCGACTTACCAAGCTAGTGTGCCATCTCTCGTACACGTAAGAAGGGGAAAACAGAATGACCCAGGCTTGGATCTGCATTGCAGCCGCGAATATCCCAGCCGTCACGCAGAGAAGCCAGCCAATCATGGTAATCCACCCCGCGTACCAGGAAAAGATTCGTCTCATCTTCAAAGGCGCGAGCTCGGCGACATAATGATACTGGCCACCGGCCGTCGGAATCATGCTGGAGTACTCGGCGAGGCAGACGACGATCAGCATGGCTCCCAGCGCGGCGGCGATGAATCCCCAGACCAGACTGGAGCTGCCTCCAGACGTCAGAGCTTGGGCAATGGTGGACGAGAGAGCTTCCCAGGTAACGCTGGTGCAAAACGACATGAACAGCAGAGACCAGATGTTGAAGTTTCGCTTCATCTTGGACGGCACGACGCCGATATGCTCGAGCTCCAACGCATCCTGGTCCACGGCTCCGATTGCTTTCTCGCTCGGCACATCATGTGCGATGCTTGACTGATCCGCCATGTTGTTTTGTTGATGTTGATTTTGTCGACTTGAAGGTGCAAACTAATGAAGATGTGAAGAAAGGAAGAGCTGTCAGGAAAAGGAGAGAGCTCTTCGGATGGTGGGGGTGAGACCAAGTCGCCGCCTATTTATTGACGATGCTAGGAACCACTGACCCATGGCTATCTGTGGCAACGTCAAGGGTACAGAAATCTGGGGAGAGCTAGCCAGATCGGTCGAGTCCCCATGATGAAGGATTATTGACGATGGAGACGGCGCCAGTCTGTCTATCTTACGCATAAGGCTCCATCACTGATAGCTCGAAGTGAATGCAAAGTTGAGATCCATGTCGGATTATCAAGATCACCCTTTAACCAAGACTATCTTCATTATAAGCCAGGTCTCTCCCTCCATGAAACTTAAAGCCCATCCTATCTTGCTCAACACACATCAACACGCGGAGAGAAAGGGCAGCAATAAACGGAAAGCACGGCCGATATTCCGAGATTCGGGTATCTACCCTCCTGGATATCATCTGCGGGGAATAACCCGCCTCAGAGGCATCTAAACAGTCGTCACCGTGCAACCCCAGTAGCAACTTCGGCAGAGATGGTAATTGCCTGGACGCAGTCTTTCGTTCTAAATTCCCAGATCCAGCTTTCATCCAATGCAATAACTTCTATGGTCGCAGTCAAAGTAAAAACGCACGCGGCTGTTGTTCCAGAGACTGGCCGTGTTCCGAGTCTACCCCTTCATTATTATTGAGACCCTTAAAGGTCACATCTCGCTTGTCTCTAGACTATCTAGGTGGAACACCATTAAGCGATGAACTTGGCTCCTTTGGTACGTTGTAAATTCACAGTGGTGAACTGTATTTCAAGCCGAGTGTTGACAAGTGGTCGATGGTCATGCATTCATTGCCTACGCTTCCCGCTTGCTAGGCAGGGCATCAAGCAAAAAAGATGGACTAGATCTTAAAATCTATCCGAGCACACCGTCACGGCCCCTCTTTCATTCTTGAAGGAGTCAAAAGATCCTGCCGAACCAATCTGGCTGCATTCGTAACAACTCCTCAAGCATTGTGGCCCTGTATGTAACCTGATGCGGGGACTTGGATCACTTGACACGATAGTGCGCTCCATGCCCCTCAGCGGAAAATTTAGACCAATAGCGTGTTAATCCATCATCGATAGAAACGATAGACACACCGGGGGCCGGGTTGCTCGGGGCCGCACTCACTTGCTCACTCATTAAATCATTGCCCTCCGACGACACTCAGCCGTCCCAGCCAGCAAGTCTGGACAGACTGATTATCCACTGGGGAATGGGTAATCCGGGTCAAAGTTTGCAGAGTTCCGTTACGAATTGGGAAACGCTCAACGCGTCTTGCATTATTTATCGCAGGCAGGCACTAAATAGTCAAGATATACACCCATGACTTCAACAACCGGTAGTCCACTCCAAGTCTCGTCATCACCGAAGACATGCCCCAATCAAAGCTCGAAGCTCTCGGTGCGAAATTTGTCAACTGGCCTGGTGGCGAAGCCGCGGCTGAGAGTTTCGGCATCTCTCATGCTGTCATCCTGCCATCCAATGTGCGAACGATCGTCGTTGGGGGTCAATTGGGGATCAAAGACGATGGTTCCATCCCCGAGAACTTAGAGGAACAAGTTACGGAGGCCTTCGACCACGTTGGTCGCACTCTCAAAGCTGCTGGACTGGGCGAAGATGCCTGGGAATACGTTTACGAGGTAACACCCCTCGCTGATCTAACCAGTTTCGACACTTACCGACAAATTGGAAATAGATTCAAACATTTGAAGTTGCCAAGGACGGGAAAGGGATCGCGGATGCAGTGGTACCCATCGCTCGGAAATTTCTCAAGGACACGAAGCCCGTTTGGACAGGCGTGGAGGTAAAGTCGTTGGTGTTTCCAGGTCTGCACATCGAAATTACCGTCAAGGCACTACTCCCAAATTAAGAGACAAAAGAAGATTCTATGGCCATAGATGAATTGATTAATTATGTCACCTGGCCAGCTTGGATGTAATCCTAACGAGGCAGTAGTCTTACAAATTGAAGGGTGAAAACCCGTGCTGAGAAGCTGACATCGGATCAGCTCTCAGGTTTGCAACAGGTACTAGATGTGAACCCAGTATGGGAGTGACACTACGAAGTAGAGAGTTTTGTTCTAAGCATAGAATGAACACAATTTACGTCTTGTAACTCCTCGAGGTAGGTGGGTGGAATCGAGTGGTGTTGAAAGACGAGGTACCTAGCTCAAGGAAGCGGTGATACAAATACAACTTCTACATTAGTGCAAGCGAGCCTCGAGAGACCATTGGACTTCAACCAATTGGAGATATTAATGTCACGCTGAGTAAGATAGGGTCGACATATCATAATGAACCCATGTACTAACGGTTGCCTGCTCTGTTTCCAGGTGCCTCTATCACTAATAATAGTGACTCCAGTAGTCTCTTTTCGATGTTCACCAAACTAACTACACAAAGGCAACCCCCGGTGATAAAGGCTCACAAAAGAAGGAAATAATATATATACAGCAAAGAAAGCGACGAGGCTAGAGCCTATGTGTCAACTTTGACTTCGCGCCCCCAGACTCGGCTTGCGTTTGGATGATTTCGTGGGCAACTTGCATCCCGGCTTGAACAGCGCCATCAATCCAACCACGCCAGCCATCGGAAAAGTCGGCGCTCGCAAAATAAACATTTCCATGAGGGCGCTGAAGTGCCTCGAGATACTTGGTGGTAAAGTTGGGAGGCAGGTAGCACCATGTACCCTTTGCGAACTCGTCCTTGCTCCAGTCATGAGATACCTAAATGTCGGTCAGTATGGGGATAATAGACAGCTGCTACAACGGGGCGCTTACAATTCTGTTGACAGTGAGGCTGTCCTGGAGATTTGCCGGCAGAAGATGTTTGACGGCAGCTTCGACGCCCTTGGTGTCCTCCAACGCGATCCCCTTCGTCGTCTCTGGGTCAGGACCAAATGCAATCACATGCGAGTTGCCGGCCGGAGTCAAGTGGTCTCCGAATGCCGCAACGATGCCTTTGCCGGGGTTACCGAATGAGCTCCAGGAAAGGAGATCAGCACCGTCAAAGTCAATGTGGATTTTGTTGCATTTGTTGACAGAGCCTTCCTGTGCAGCCTCCGTCTTATCTTTGGCAAGTGGAGGGGAGAACTCGATGGAAGACAAGACGTTGAGTGGGACAGTGCAAATGACGGACTTGGCCTTCCAGATTCGGCCATTTCTGGCAGTGACTGTCACCACATTTCCGTCGTCCTGGATCCGCTGAACAGGTGTGTCGAAGCTGTAGGCAAGATTTCCTGTCGACAGTGCGTGATGAAAGATGCGACGGTGCAGCTCGCTATTGCCACTGCGCAAGCGAGTGTGAAGGGCAATGTCGTTGAGTCCGCTGGGAATATGCGAACCCAGAACCCACCAACGAAGGGCATCAAGTAAGCCCATCTTGTCGAGCGAGCTGCCTCCCATTTGAATCAGCTGAGCCTCAAGCACGGTGATTTCTTCCGCGGTGAGTTGGTCGCGAATCTGGTCCAGACGGTCTTGGCAGGAGACGTTGTCCCATTTGGCAAGGAGGTCCGGTGATTGATTGGTACCAAAAGCATATTTCCACGTCTCCTTTAGGTCGTTGCCATCCAAGTTGCAAAATATCTGGTAGACTCTCCCTGCCATCTTCATCTGCGTCTTTGAATCAGCCGCGAGTTGGTTGGGTATATTTTCAGGATACTCACCTCCTCATCGTGGGAAATGTTGCGTTGCTTGGAACCGGTAGTAATCGTGCAGTAGTCTTCTTTACCTCCTGGGATCTGCGTGACGATCCAATCGTTATGCAGACCGTAGAGAGAGACTTCGCGATAGATGTGAGGCATGTGCCAATGGATCCAAGTGCCACCAATCTCGTAATTGAAACCGTCGATGGTTGCGTGCCATGTTCTACCTCCGAGCCTATCACGGGCTTCTACGAGAAGGGTTCTCTTTCCTGTATTTACCTGAGTTAGCAAAAGGCTCGAAATCCGGAAGGAGAAGTGAGCTAACCCTGTGTGGCCAGGTCCCGTGATGCCACAAGTCCAGCATACCCTGAACCTATGACAATGGCATCATAGATGTCGACTTCAGGTTGAATTGAGTGCGTGGAAGGAACGACAGCGCCAATTGTCGGCAGTCCAGACTGCACACCTCCAGATGGAGTCCAGGTAAACCCGTCAGAAGATTTGACCATTGCAAAAAAAGTGTTTCGAGTAGTTTGGGCTGGTATTGAATTGCTACATCGTCATGGTCAACTCCATCCAACTTGGCGTCTTTATACGGAAGATACAAGCGGAGCTTAGGAAGAGTTTCCTTGGCAAACTGAGATCCGTCCTAGTGGGCAGCTTGGGACGAATTCTCAACATCTCCTGATGTTTTTCGGACCAATCTTCCAATCCTCACCAACCCTGCCACTGCCAGCTCGACTTCGTCGCCCGTTAGTCCGTGAACTTGGACCAGAGCCAAAAGCGGGACGAATGACACGGAAAAATAGGGCCAATCACAATCAAGGCGCTCAACGCCAGTCAAGATAGGGGCCAAGAGGGGAAGCAGTCAGTTCCGGCCATCGGATATAACGATATTGGAGAGATGGATGAACAAGGGATGGCTCCTCCGATTTTGAGCTGAACCGCGTAAAATCAACATGTCTGGCGCAAATGCATCCGCATTTCATGGACCCTTTAGACGAAAAGTCACATTGGCGTGCGATTCTTGCCGCAAACGAAGAGTATGTTGGTGATGTCCGGAACTTCCTTCTGCCTACCCTATGGCTGACACGCGAGCTCCGCCAACAGGTCAAGTGCAGTGGAACTCAGCCGTGTACTTTCTGCTCCGACGGTGGAAGACAATGTACGTTCGACAGCAAGAATCGAGGTCGACGAGGACCGAGGCCTCGAAAACCCGTAGGCCATCCCAAAACTCCACCACAGTTGGCGCCTCGTCAACCATCGCAAGGATCATCTATGGGCTATGCGGAGACCATTCTCGAAGTCGCAAACGAGTACCTACCTGCCGAGCATGTCTGGGTTCCTCTGACTTTGTCCAACATTGAGGAGGTTGAGAAATCGGACGATGAGAGTGGTGTAGAAGAGGACGATGGCTTGGATCCAGCGGCTTGGAAACCTGCACTCGAGCCGATGGTATCTTGCAGGTAAGTCATGTCGACAAATCATTCAAACTTACACCAAAATTAATGCGGCAATCATAGACGCCCTGGACTTAGCATCGACTTGGCATGCCATTTGATCGAGCTGTTTTGTGCCAGAACCATGACACAATTCAGATCACTTCTCCTTCCGTCCCAGCTGAACGACCTTATCCTCCAACGAAAGGCTCCCGAGAGCTTGTTGATGGCCATTTGCGCATCGAGCATGAGATTTTCCGTTCACAAAGCCGCAAGAGAGCTTGCCTCAAAGCAACTTGCCTCGGAACTGGGAGAAGCGGCTCGGAGTTCCTTACAATCCACGTCACTACACAACCGCGACATCGACACGATCCGAACACGGTGCATACTTGTCGACTTTGAAGCGAGTCAGGGTTGTGGACGAAGCGCATGGATTGATATCGGTTTGTTCTCTAAGCCACTTCTATCATAAGTAACCTGGACTGACTCTCTTAGCTCTTGGACAAAGTCTGGTGCAGCTGGCCAGATCGAATCCTGATGTCAGCGCGGACGTGGAAGAAGCTCTCAACTCGGCAGAGATATACCTCGCTATCGCAGAATTTTCCCACTCCGTCGGTCAGTTGACTCTCCGGCCCCGAGGCACCAACAAGACGAAGCCCAGGATGTGCAAATACCATTCGCTTTCGACTGGCACGGAGAGGCTACTAGACCTACTCGATCTCCTGCATAGAGTCACTGAGTTACTTTCCACACCTCTCGCCAAGCAGAGCCCTTCTCCTTGGACCACGGATTCCGAGTTCCGAGTTCTTCAAGATGAATTAGAAGAGCACTTACTTCGAGATCCGTCCATATTCCGAATGAACCGCAAAGGGCCTATCGATGCCAGCGTCGGGGAAGATGTGGACGACTCAGCGTCATCGCTCATCTGGCATTGCTCTGCAATACTACTCAATCGCGTGTTTCTTCCCATTCCAGAAAGGAGCAAGACACTGCCATCACTTGAGACCCAAACGCCACAGCTGCGATGCATCGACTTCCCGGGTGCACCCCCGTTGTTTCTCAAGGACCGAATGCGTCGTTGTGAAGCGAGTGCAACAATTTGCGACATTGTACAAGACATAACTAGTAGGGGGGGTTTCTTTACCGTGAGTTGCGGTCTCAAATCATCCTTCTCGTCCTAGTGGAGCTCTGGCTAACAAATCCGATTCTTAGTATGCTCTCCTGCTTGGATATGGCTGCATGCAGAGTGCCATTGTGCTCATTAACCAGTTGCACCGCTCATCAAAGCCGTACAACAAGCAGATTGTCGAAAATCTTAAGCTGATATTCGTTGTGTTGGGGGCTGTTCGAATGTTTTATTCTCCGGCTCAGGCTTGGGTGAGTAAACCTGTGCATTATTTCGTCATCATGCCAGCTAATTATTTTCAATCTTTCAGATTGATGTGCTATTCGTGGCCCATGATATCAGCACTCCGCTGACGCATGTTTCTGGTGACATGGCTAGTGCATTCAACACATATTTCAGTCGCTTTGTCAACGTCGAGGAGCCTCCTCTTGTTCCTTTGAGCCTCCCCGAGACCAGGGGGGGGCAGGAAACCGCTCCTAGCAATACCAAGAGCAAGGAGAAGACAAATGATGAGGCACAAGTAATGCCCAGCCCGACGGAAGAGCCTTCTGGTTGGCTTCAGACGTATGTGAGTCATCTCTCAGGAGACATTCGAGATGGCGAAGATATCAGTGGCCCAGAGACCCACGCGGGACTCCGTCCACCAGGTCACATGGCTTCCCCTGACGAGATAACAGTACTCGGTGGAAGCGATGGCCTCGTGGACGAAAAATCGAACGGCACGGATCTGTCAGTACTCATCCCTAACGATGCGGAGGCTGTAATGGGCAAGGGATTCACACCTCCTCCGTCAACATCTAATGCGATGAATGGCCTTACTATCAGTCAGACCTTAGACATGGATGACTTTTATCCCGAACTGTTCAACCAGATACCGTCGTTGGGGGATTTCATCGGAATGGGTCATGACATTCCGATCTTTCCGGGATTGATGGAAGGGGAAGATATTTGGTCAGGTGTCTTACATAATAACATGCTTTGAATGATTTCCAGATGCAAAAATATCAAATGATGAATAGAGCATAAAAGACAAACCATTGGACACGAGCAGCCTACTATGTAAGTTGAAGTTGTTGAGCTTGACCCGTCGTCGGCCCCGAAGAGGAAGCAGGAGATGACTCGGAATCTCGGACCCGTCTCGTTGACTCACCGAGTGCCCCGCTACCTACATAGATTCCGGCTCTCTTCATCCTCGCTCCCCTAAGATTGCAAGCAGACACCATCCCAGTATCCCCACACGACCAACTGCTTCCACTCACCAGTTGTAGCCTGGTCTCCCTGTGACACTGGCCACCAAATCCTCGGTGGCAGATAAGCGTGCTCTGGGACCCCCGAACCCCGCTCTTCGTCCTTGGCTACGTGACCGATTACCGAGTGCACTCTTCTCCTCTTCATCCATGATCGGCCAACAGTACGAAGTGAGGGTGTCAAGACAATACCCAACGTCAAAAGACCATGGAACGCAACCTCCCTCAGGCGGAACGATGCAATGAGAAGGGCTCATGCTGGACATGCCTCAAGAAGAACCGAGCTTGTGATGGAGCACTGCCCCGTGAGTTCCATCCCCTGTGGGACGGGTTTACTGGGACACTCACATACTAACATGATCTGTCTATTTAACCAGGTTGTCATACCTGCTCGCAATGGGGCGTCCGATGCCGCGGTTACGGAGTACGCATGCAATGGCCGACTGGCGTTGCAAGCCTCAAAGAACGGCCGAAATGGCGACAAACGACGTCGCGATCGACTTCAAGTCCCACGCCACAGCTGCGGATTGATCAAGCCATGTCCTCGCTGGGACTCCCAGCAGAAGAAAGCCTCCTGATGCAGCATTTCACCCGTAGGCACATCTCGACTCGGTTGTCTTGCCTTTCAGTCACTAATCTTTCCCTAGAAAACGTGGCACGAATTGCGTTGGCAATCGACTACAATGGAAACGGGTACCGCGCTCTCCTCCCAATGGCCATACAAGAACCGGCCTTGATGAGTGCCGCCATGGCCGTCGCAGCGTCTCACTACAGCCGCTGGCAGCACACGACCGAAACCATTTCTCGCAAATATCTTCTCTCGGCTGTCAAATCACTCCGAGATCGATTCTTGATACCGAACCTCGTCCATGACCAAATAACTCTGGCATCAATGCTTCTCATGGTGTCCTACGAGGTAACGCATCAGCCCTGACTGCACAACTGTGTACTAACGGTAGGAACAAGGTGTTTGCGGGGTCATGTCGCTGGAGAGAACATTACGACGCTATCCGTGGTTGGATAAAGTCTCGCGGCGATTGTTCCGATTTGGATCCGTTCCTGAAGACATGGGTCTGCCTTCTAGATACGCAAAGCTCCTTGAATTTGGGTTTGCCGGCTATGCCGGAGCTTGAGTCCTGGCTTGACGTGATGGTAGGAAAGACGAACGAGGACACCTCGGATCCCTCGGTGGATGCTCTGTTTGGATGTTCATCCAAATTACCAAAACTGATGGTAAGATTGTATCCCAATAGTCATTAAAGAATGGAAGAAATATCTGATTATGACAGTGGGCGGCTTCGCGCTTGTACGCTGCCTCGAAGAATACAAACATGAGTCCGGAGGAGCTCAAGACACAGGCTGAAGCATTACAAGCAGACATTCGGTCTACCGAGCTTGCGCTCGACTCTCAACCTCACCTTGGCATCTCGTGCAACAGGGCGCAGGAGTCTTTTTCCTCAAGGGTTGGCATCGACCAGGAAGAATTACGGACAAGAATGGTCGCCACAGCCGAGATCTTCCGACACGCGTCACATATATACGTCTACCGCATAGTCCACGGGCCAGAAGAGCCCTTGACAGAAGAGATGCGCGCATCTTTGTATACTGCCCAGCATTTGCTAACAGTTGTCCCCGATGCGTTGGGCCCTGGAGCAAATCTGGGATGGTGTTTGGTGGTTCTCGGGGCTGAGATGGATCTCGTGGACGAACGAGAGTACATCCGGTCGAGATGGGCTGGTCTTCACCTCCTAGGCATGCACAACACTAAGAATGGACAGAAGATCCTAGAGGAGGTCTGGTCACATCGAGATCTCGTCGTTCAAGGTCAAGCGAGTCCAGAACGGTGGCAAGACATCATGCAACGAATCGGGCAGTCTCAGATCTTAGTGTAATTTATCGGAAGCAGATGAATTCTATCAAGTAAATTAAATCCCTATTAGGGCTATCTTGGTCTTCGAACCTTGATAAAAATGAAATATAATTTTTTTCTAATACTGAAACTTGTTCTTTTGTGGGACGGTGGGACGATCTGAGGTTGGCTCATGGACGGTACGAGCGCTCTGATGCACTTCACACGAACATCGCTTGCGCACGCCAAGGATAAGTCCCAAGAAGCTTCGATGCCATGCATGGCCATTTGGGCGACTGGTAACATCGTGCACATGAACCCCAACAATGAGGCCAGAAGCGAGATCCTGGGAAACATGGGGTTATTCTGGTTGCTAGTCTGATCGAGTACGTTAAAATATGTCCAAAAAGCTAATCGACTACCAGGCCGGCATCGCGGGACATTTTGAGCAATATCGACTAGAAATTTGAGAACAGAAGATATCTTGAACCTTGGTTGGGCGATTCTCCTTCTCCTCAATTGGCCACCCTGAAGACCCCAACATAACCTGGGTTGACTTGGTCAGAGCCATACAGGCCGTCAGGCCCGTCACCCTGATTAGTCGAGGTTCCGGTGACATTGTCCGACCAGCCGGGGCGGACATCCGCGAGTATTAGACAGAGATGCCCATGCCAAAGAAACAACACTACATTGCGAGGTGCCTCTTTGGTCTAGGCAATTTAGCCGGGGAGCGTGGGTATCTGCGATCATAATTATGTCCCCCTTCATAAGCGAGGAACAACTCGGCACTCTCAAAGGGTTTCTACTCCTGTAAGACAACCACCCAAGGTAACAGAGCCATAATCTGATTCTCGCACGTGGTTTAAGCTTCTTGTATGTCCAGGGGGCCTCCTCTACCGGACGGTGGGTTGATAAAGGTGGCAAATTTATGCGACTCTGCTAACGTATCCTCAGCATTACTAAAAGCCAGTGCCACCGGTTACAAGTTTCTATTCACCTTCGGGGGCAGTTCCTGTTTCGGTCGCCATTGGAAACTCAACGGTCCATTGTCTCATCGTTATGAATATGGTTCATAAACTCGGCACTGCCGGTTGCGAGAACAGTATAGGGTAGCAATCTTGGGCGTGATCCAAAGTGCCATAGCAGTATCATAGACTAGGAGCGCTCTTCGAAGAAGAGTAGACTAGTTTCGCAACAGCATGGGGTGAAAGCAATAAATATGCATTTGGAATAAGACGGCATTAATAGCCATCGCGGAAGGACTCCCAATTAGCCAATATGGTGCCAAGTGAGTAGCTGCGAGCATGAGATGCAGCTTCCCATTGATACCCGTTTGCTTGAGGCGTGGGTCTAACTCTAACCATCGGGTGAAGTCTTGCCTATTGGTTGACATATTCCCCTTGTCGGCATGGTCACTCCTGGCCTTCTCCAGTTTGGCCTCGGCACATGTAAAGGGTCCAGGGAAGCAAGGCAGGCAAGTCTGCCGCGTGTTCTCACTCCCCGAGTTCCCACCGCTTAGATCCGGACCTGGCCTGTAACCCGTGGCTCCGCACCCCCGCAAATCGCCGGCTCGACCTTTTCCTTCCAAGTGTCGTTCACAAACTTGTGTCCTGAAGGTCCGACGAGATACGTAGACTTCCATGCTCGCATTCACTGATAGGCAGTGCTCACAAGAAGCAGGCTCTCGAGCACTTCTCGGCTGCACGCGGGTTAGAACAATTTCTTAAGAACGCCCGGATAGTATCCGTCCGGAGTATTCGTACGCTCCTTGACTCCCTCACTTCTTGACCCTGACAATCCTGGCAACCTGCCCCGCCCTTTCCTTCACGTCCTGGGGGCACCCTTCCTATTCGGGCCTAACCGCCTCGTGTTCCTGCATCCCGTTTCCCGCATCCTGCCAGATGACATTATTCCGTGAGCTGAAGTAAAATCCGTTTGTCCATTTTTAAGTGTAGATATGCTTTATTCACAAACTGGAATATTTCTTCCGACTATACGTAAACTGAGTCCTCCGTCTGAGAAGCATTCCCAGCCTTGGGCGGCTAATCGGCCCTAATTCGACCGTCACATGGTCTGCGAGAATGGCTTACGTATGTGTTTAAGTACTGTAACACTACAACCCTCATATTAATAGGGATGAACGCATGATGTCGATCCAGGATGTCAAGTTACATACTAGAAGGTAGAAACAAACAGAGCGATACCCCCTTAATCCTTGTAACTCCTCGGCAGACGACCGTGGAGTCCGGGACTCGGCATGTTCTCTACACTGCCACGCGGCCTCGCCTCTCCAAGTCTAAGCCACTGTCTAACCACCAAGAACCAAAGCACAGCACAGCGTATGTCGCGAGAAGACGCAATTGAGAGAATGGAGATTCAGACTGTCACTTTGGCCGCAGGGTCTATGGCGTGTCGTTACAAAGCTCGTTGTGCCGCGAAATCCAAGCCATCCTTGTCAAGGCCAATAGCATTACTCGACAATTGACACAATGAGGTTCTCACAATATCTTCCGTCCACTCCACGTAGATTATACGCGCAAGGTATTTAGCTAGGAATCTCGGTTTCGCATTCGAAGTGATTCTATATGTACTCTAAGCCATCAGCATCTTCAACAGAGTAGCCAGGCTCACCCTACCTCAATACACACATCTCACACAGCCAAGATGAAGGCCTCGAGTCCAATCAAAGCTTGGGCGGCGCCTGCCATTCTGGCCTACGCCTCTCTCACCAATGCCTATCTTTACAACACTACCATTCAGACCAAGTATGGTCCTGTCAAGGGCGTTCCCGCCCTCAACGCCACCTGTTGCTCGTATCTTCCTGGCTACGAAAGCGTTACTGTCTGGAGGGCCATTCCGTTTGCCGCCGATACTGGCGGTGCGAATCGATTCAAGGCGCCGCAGCCTCGTGAGCCTTGGAACGAGACCTACGTGGCCGACTCGTTCGGTTCCGCTTGTCCAGCTGGCTCTGCACCCTACGGCGGCGCTGATACCGTTTATGACGAAGACTGCCTGAACCTCAACATCTGGACTTCGGCCAACAGCACTGCTGAAAAGCGACCGGTGATGATCTGGAGTTACCCGGCGGGTGCCAACAACGCGTGGTCCATGTTCGACGGGGGTGCCATGGCGCTTCAGGACATTGTCGTCGTCAACTACAACTACCGCACTGGTCCGTATGGTTGGCTCGCACTGCCAGAACTGTGGGAGGAGTCTGGAAATGTCACCACTGGCAACTATGGAATACTTGACCAGGTTGCGGCGCTGAAATGGGTACATGCGAACATTGCAGCCTTTGGCGGTGATCCAGATCGCATTACCACCGTCGGGCAATCCGCTGGCAGTGCGGCTGTATACCACACCGTTAACAGCCCTCTGGCCAAAGGTCTTATCGTCGGTGCCATTGCCGAGAGCGGCATCCGCGATCCCCGAGATCCTGCGTCGACTTCACTCGCCGAAGGGTACAACAACATGTCGACTTCGGTGGAGCTGAGCCGGGAACTCATGTCGCTGCTCAATGTTACAACTCTCGAGGAGCTCCGCATGAACGTTTCCGCCAAGACTATCAACGAGTACAGTGGCTTCACGAGCTTCTCAAACTGGAGAGGAACCTTGGATGGCTACGCCCTCCCCAAGACCTACTGGGAGGAGCTCCAAGACGGCCCTGCCAACGACGTGCCCCTGATGACGGGCAACACGAAGGACGAGTCTGGAGCGTCCTACGGCACCAATGTCACCGTGAGTCAGTACGAGGAGTCTCTCGAGTCAACGTACGGCACTTATGCTGCTCAATTCTTGGAGGCGTATCCCGCGTCCAACTCGACCGAGGCGTCCATGAACTCGAACCTCGTTGCCCGCGGCGCATCCCTCGTCGGATCGTGGAACTTTGGCAGATACTGGTCCAAGACCGCTTCGTCGTCTTTCTACACTTACTACTGGGACCACGCCCCTCCAGGACAGACCAAGGGTGCTTACCACATGTCTGAGATTACCTACATCTTCAACAACCTCTACGGCACTGATCTGCCCTGGACCACCTCGGACTACAACATCGCGACGACCCTCAACGCATACTGGGCCAACTTTATCAAGACGCAGAACCCAAACACCGGCAGCAGCTACAAAAACGGCACTTTGGCGCACTGGGCGCCGAGCAACAGCTCCAGTGCCACCACGTTCCACCTGGCACCAGCAGCTCCTGAGAACGAAAACGGGCTGGCTGTTGGCTACAAGCAGGTGCCGGTTGCAACTGACAAGCAAGTTAAGCTCTGGCTTGAGTACTTTTCCAGCAGGACCAACTCTACGCTTTAATGTCGTGTTGCATTTGGCCACAGGAGTTTACCCGGGGTAAGTGAACCCGAATGAATAAAACATCACCAGCATGTAAGCTAATTTCAGAAACCAGAATTTGGTCAATTATTTCCCACTGCTCCTCTCAGTTCTTATCATTTATGCCCAAGGGGAACGCAGTTTTCTTAGGTACCAGGTCTTAATAAGCTCCTCTGGAGTGTACCTTGGCAATACTAGGTTCTCTTGGGCTCGGGTGGCTTGAAAATTCTGGTGTAGATTGTTTCTCTATTTACAGTAAATATCCGAATACATTTGAGATGTTTCGAACGTGCCGCATTTTGAACCCAGGCCCGCGTATGCCTGGCTACTTTCCAACATTATGTTTTAGATGGAGGTGCCAACATAACGGGACACAGCTTTAGATAGAGGAAAGTCCGACAATTTCATTGCTCTTTGACACACCCCGGCCGCCCAGGTCTTGGCTAGCGAAAAATGCGAACATACGATATCGAACTGCCTTTCAATACTGAGGGCGACGTTTGCAAGGCACGGGTCGGAGACATTGTTTTGGGACGTCCCAGTGAGGAAAGGGCAAACTTTTGGTCTGTTTATTAACACTTGGGTCGAGTGGAACCAATTGTATTCCAACTTGCCTTGTTCCAATGTTCGGGAGCTCTTGCGGACGAGTTACGACTGGTGATATGAGTTGATTATTGAGTGTATTGGATTTCTGGGAATCTGTGCAATTTATTTTGACCTGTGGGCCATACTTGGTCGTGGGGTTAGTTGCTCTTAGGATTTAGATGGCTCTGGAAAGGGGTTTGTGAGTTAAGGTGCCTATCTTACTTTCCTGTTCCATAGATTGAAAGCACAATAACGCCCTTAGAGCAGTAATATAAAGATAAGAAAAGAAAGGAGATAAGGTCAACTGGGATAGTTATTTCTATTATTATTCACCAAGGTAAAAGCTCTCAATGGATTTAGAGGAATAGCCATCTTCTAGCTGTTTATAAATCGATGCATTTATACTATTATATATACATCTACCTACACCCACGTGCAGAGATGCTTTCAAGAGTTCCATACATAAAAAACACGTAGAAATAATACGAGACTACCGTGGCTGTTATGATAGTAATACTGGTGGCACCTGCCACAGTGTCAAAAAGATTCTGAAGAGGAGCCGGCATCAGGCGATAGATGAGTTTCCATAACGCCAAGAACATACACATAGCAAGGGTTAGGTATATAAAGACCAAAGACCTCCATGAGGATATCTGAAGTCGTCGGGCAGTTATCCATTATGATCTGAGATGTGATGCTTTATCTTGCAGTAAGAATGGGCTTTGGCTGAGTATGTTATCAGGGTTGAGGTTGGTTGTCTGGGTTGATGTGACTGTGGGTTGATGTAGTTTGGTGAGGTTAGTGAAAAGAAAAGGCCTAAGTTTGGGGCTTGAGGGCTGAGACTTCTTACGTTAGTGGCTTCGAAGATGGTAACATGTACACCGTTCCGGGCTAGGTTGCCATGAGAACTTTGGAAGTTTGCCCTCTGTCCTTGAGACATTGGAACACGAGTAGAATAGTTCTAATAACAATACGATCTATAGGGCCCCTAATAGGATTCGTTCCGAGTCATTACATAGTGTACTGAGTCGATCAAGGGTCTCCGCATTAAATAGGATAGTAATCATGTGTTATTAAGCTAAAATGGAAATGTGACTGGGGTGTCCGGAGTTTTTATTGCACCCGTGCAGATAGTCAACTAGCGAGTAGCAGGAATCTCTAATAGAAGACGAAGACAACGTTAAGGGATGGAGAGTTTTAGTCGACACAAAGACTAGCTTCCAAGTGGCAGATCCGGTAACGAAGGTAGTATCAGAACGAAGGTACTATCAGGAGGCAGGGAGAGCTATCATAAGCTATTTGGATCAGCCTAGGTGAAGGCTTTGGAAGGAAGAGAAGGTCAGTCCGGGTGAGGGTCCTGAAGGAAGGGACGGCAGGTATTCGAGACTATAGGGACTTCAAGAGCTGACAACAGCTCCGTACTTAACTGGAGCTTCTAAAAACCGGTTAAAGTAGCCCGCAGCAACTGCAATGTTCGGAGGAAGACGACAGAGAATGACATAGGTAGCCGAGTGTATCCTGATCGGCACAAGTAGGAGGCTCTAGCGGGATGACGTCTCCAAGTCGTCCAGTCCCAGCGCCCAGCAGTAGGAACTTCCCTAACGGTGAAGTTTCTTTGGGCAAGCGTAATAGAGACAAGTCGTGTCATGTTGCAACACTTTAAAAGTCCAAGTTCCCATCTTCGAAGAATCATTTGCTATTATGGGGAGTAATATAATGGTCATCACTGGCCGTAATCCAGACTTCATCCTCACGCCGGTGTTTGCGTGGCCATTGAAGTCGGAGGAGTCGTCGAGCCACCAGTCAGCAACTCAGTAAGAGATCCCACTACAGAGCCGACTAAGTCGCCAGTCGGATCGAGAAGCACCTTCATCTTGCTGAGCCTCCTTTTTGGGTCGCCGTCGGCACATAGCTATATTATTAATTCCGGCCATGCTGTGTTTAGTCGAGGTCTGAGGGCTGCCAGCGGCCTGTCTGGACTCTGGACACTCAACCGTCCCGTTTACCTTAGTGTACTTGCGTCTTACTCGATCAGTCATCCATGAGAGTGTCATCTGTATATCACTGGCCTTAGGAAATATTTCGCACTAATTGCACCCGGCACTCTGGCAACCACGGGAACTAACGCATTGCGCTCTTTCGAAGCTAGCAGTAGTTAGATTGCTATCTTATTGGGAGATGTTATGGGAGTGAGCCTATAGCTTCATCCAGCACAACCCACCGCGCAGGGGACGATGGACAATGTTCGGATACGGGGGGCATCTGCATCGTAGGTGCTCAACATAATCCACCTAGCCCCTTAATTGATTGCATAGCGTTCCTGACTTTCCTTTCGCAGCTTTGCCTCAGCCACTTGTTCATCCCTTCCACCGAACTGCTTCGCCATGCGCGTGGTCTCTTTCGGCCTGAGCCTCGCAGCTGCCGGCTCTCTCGCCCTTGCTGGCCCTTGCGGCGTTCGTAGCAGTGGCATCACTCCGACAGAGCCTTCGAGTACCACTTCGAGCTCTCCCTCTATATCGATTTCCTCGAGCACTCCCGTTCTGTCGATTTCCTTGAGCACCATGGTTGTGTCGACTCCCTCGAACACTCCCGTTTCGACTCCCTCCAGCACTCCAAGCACTTCGGCTACTTCAACTCCTGCCACACCGTCTAGCAGCAGCCCGACCACCACCACCACCACCACCTCCGCAGCCGCTGCATTCGCCACTTTCAACATTGTCGCGGCCAACTCGGTCCACCCATCGGTCATCGGCTGTCAACTCACGTCAAACGTCGATCAAACCAACCCCCTGTTTAACCCGCAATCTCAGGCATGGGTGGCCGCACCTCTCCATTTGGAGACTATCACCAACAGTTTGATAGTCGGCTCCTTATATGTCGCCTACTCTCCCGCATCCACTCAGATTTATACAGTAACTTCCAACAGTCTCGCCTTTTACGTCGCGGACGCCATGCAATCCAACATTCAGCCTTATATGTTTAACCCAACCAGTGTCACCAGCAGTATGGACGCCGTCGATTTTATTCCGCAGGCCGTCTAGATTACCGGGTGTCGAACCCGATCGGTAAAGGCAGTCTGGGTTTCAGGCTTGCGGACACCTAATGCGTTCTCATTCGCTTCTCTACGTATACCATGGAATATCTTCAAAATATAAGTTCGATCCAACCGTAAAAATTGGGTGAGTATTTAGATTCAAACATCTTGAATAGCAGGAACGGGGTGGCGACCCTCTACGACGTTCCCCAGCCCTGGATGTCTTTTTGCTCTGCTGGTGCTAAGTAACCTACCTGACCCAGGGGCCAGATCCAGTGCTCAAGCTAGGAAGCCACCCTATCTGTACGTAGGTACATACTTTTAGGGCCCTGAAAGATTATCTCGTGGTATGGGAACTTAAGAAGAACCTTTTTGTCACTTAAGATTGTCATTAAGACGAAATAACGGAAAGGGGTTAGCTAAATACAAATATATAATTAATTACATTATCAATTTGGCATAGGAAGCATTGGGGGAACATATATATTATTTTCGTGGCAATTCTTTAAAGATGTTCCTGGACTGTTTATGCAGCCGAGCTGGGATCCACGAGGTTCTGGGATACTGCAATAAAATATTTACGCACAACTTCCAAATGAACCGCGGTCAGTTACTCGCTCATCCTTTCGTCACTTCTCACGGTCATCTCGTCGGAGGGAGTAACTGGACAGTGTAGTGTGCTTCAGACTTTCGAATGGTGGACACGCAAGTCTCGTAGTTCTTCAAACGATCAGAACAGAACTATCAAAATATTAGACTTAAATGTGCAAGTTCTCCCGGTTTCTAAGCCAAAGTGATCCGAAAGCGATGCCTCTCAAGTTGTAAGCAAGCAGTCCGATACTACGGAGTGATGAGACCGGCAAATTGATCTTTATAGCCGGAATTCGGACAGTCTCAGGTTTTGGACTTATGGTGGCTGAATTGAAATAAAACAAATTGCAACCAACGTTCTTTAAAGTCACAAGTTATCCCAAGTCGACCTAATGTTCATTGTCCCTGGGTATCCAACGGGGTAAAGACAACTCAATATACGCCTCAGCGACAGCTTCCTCATCTTAAGCGTAGCATGCGGCCTAGTGGTCAACATATCAAAGTCTCCGCATGCAGAAGGGCAGAAGTCAGGATTTCAGAATCCGCCTCACTTCGACGCGAGAAATGGGCCATGACGTACCTCTCAGGGTAAGTGTCATGAGGGCCAATCGGAATACGATACAGATACGCAATGTTTACAAACCAACGGACGTAAGTCCACTCACCTTGAACCAGCTATCTTGCGCTTCGACTCACTCACCTTGACTCTTGTTGTTTCGCCGCTCCACCACGGGTAAAGATTTTCCCAGGCTGGACGGAGAGGATTTCACTCCACACACTCGTCAAGAGATAATTATCTCACAATCATTCTACAGGCCGTGCTAATGCGGATATGGACTGGGAATACCCTAGAACTTGAGCCTCCCATCTACGGTGTTTGTTATATGTGCGGTCTCTGTGGGTAGGAATAGCATATGTCAGCGATGGAGAAAATAAAACTCTCTACTCCTGACTCGTTTGAATCCGGGCCCCATAATGCCGTGATATCCGGATCATCATCAGTTTTCATCCTAACTTTTGGTTGCATCAGAGGCGAGGCGAGATATTTCTGGGATGCATATTTCTCTCCATGATGCTGGGAGATTAATCTATGCCGGTTCGCGTTGGGAGAGCAGGATCTCTAGACTGCTGCAGTGCTCTTTAGACAGGTAGCTTGCGAATTAATTATGCATATTAGACGTGAGACGAAATAAGAGCTCCTTCACCTCATGTTCTTGCGACTACGAAGTATGCACGGAGTGATAAGATGAATTCGTAGTTGGATCATGGTGCGCTAATCGGAATTCAAAACTTGCCGTAGAGATGCATTAGTGTTTTATTTGAATGACTTGTCTCTGATCTCAGTCAACCTCCGGCGAGTCCGGTCTCATTCAAGGTATTCCGCGTCTTGATTTCTCTTCTTCCTATTCTTTGAGGGAACCATTCAGCCCATTGGTGAACACTGGTCCATAGGAGCCCAGCGGGGATCTTGTGCCTCTCCATCATGCCTCCTTCCCCTCTTTAATCATCAGTTGTCAAACAAGTCGTCACCAACATACCAAACTGACGACCACTCCGGCACCCACGGCTGAACGTTTTTGAAGAAGGATGGTCTGTCATTCTCTCCGCGGCCGTATCGTTCTCCAGACCCCATATTGCCCCAGAAGATGGAGCTCCATGGGGTTCATTTATGGAGAAGAACTCTGTTCGGTCTGTCCAGGAGCCCACACCGACCGAGGAACGAAGCCCTATTTATGGCCCCCGTTGCCGTCTTTTCCAGTTCGTCTTCACAAGATCTTCCATCCTCTCTATTCTTCTCCTCCATCTTCTTTGTAAAACCTCCAGCTTTGCGGTAGCTCTACTCCATCGCCATGGGCCTGCTTACTCTCGTCGAAGATAGGCCGACGCCGCCTTCTGTCTACAATTGGCGAGTCTATGTGCTCGCCCTTGTAGCATCATGCGGCTCAAATATGATTGGCTACACAAGCGCATTTATTGGCACCACAATCACCCTTGACTCCTTCGAGAAGGAGTTTGGGATCGACAAGAAAACCACCGAGCAGCGCAATTTGATCAGTGAGAATATTGTCTCCTTCTTCATCGCTGGGGCCTTCTTTGGTGCTCTGGCTACCTACGTCCTCAGCCATTGGGTTGGCCGCAAATGGTGTTTGGCTGTCGCCTCTGCCATTTTCACAATGGGAGCTGGTCTTCAGTGTGGTGCCAACGGTGATCGTGGTTTGGGAATCATGTACGCTGGTCGTATCTTATCGGGCTTGGGTACCGGTATTGCGTCCAACATTGTTCCCATATACCTTTCTGAGCTGGCACCTCCAGCTATTCGAGGACGGCTGGTTGGTCTCTACGAGCTTGGGTGGCAGATTGGTGGAATGGTGGGCTTCTGGATCAACGTGAGTGTCACTGGCAAGAGTCTTCCTTAGGTCTTGGAAACTAACATCAGCAGTATGGCGTTCAAAAACACGTACCCGAGAGCCAGAAGCAATGGATGATTCCATTCGCCATCCAAATCATCCCGGCCAGTCTCCTTTTCATGGGCTCCTTGTGGATTCGGGACTCGCCTCGCTGGCTTTTCCTCCAGGACCGTCGCAAGGAAGCCATGGAGAACCTCTGCTGGATTCGCCAGTTGACGCCCACCGACATTTACATCACCGAGGAGGTGGCAGCAATTGACCACGCCCACGAAGCCCAGAAGGCCGTCGTGGGAATCGGCTTGTGGAGGCCATTCCAAGCCCTCGGCCAGCGCCCGAGCATGATGTACCGCCTGTTCCTGGGATGTATGCTTTTCTTCTGGCAGAACGGTTCTGGTATCAACGCCATCAACTACTACTCTCCCACAATCTTTTCGGTATGTCTATTACTGTTTTTTCAGAGACTGCCCACCCTCTGAACCGTCTGGCCACCTGGTCTAACTACATAATTGCAGAGCATCGGTGTCCAGGCCGATACCGTCAATGTCATGACTGGCATCTTCGGTGTGGTCAAGGCTGCCATGACGTTCGTATGGCTGCTTTTCCTCGTTGATCAGCTCGGAAGGCGAAATCTCCTGCTCATCGGTGGCATCACCGGTTCCATCTGCATGTGGGTTATTGGCGCCTACGTGTATGTGGTTGAACCCACGGAGCATCCACAGGATCACTTGACTGGCAGTGGTATCGCTGCTATTGTCTTCTTTTACCTATGGACGGCTGTCTATACACCTACTTGGAATGGTACTCCATGGGTCATTAACTCGGTAAGCGCCGTCCACCATTTCCCTTCAGGCTGTGAAACCAGAACTCCTTTGTAACATCTCTTTTAACAGGAATTCTTCGACCCCAGTTTTCGCTCTCTGGCTCAAGCCTTCACAACTGCCAGCAACTGGCTCTTCAACTTTCTCGTCTCTCGCTTCGTCGAGGATATGTTTTCGGCCATGGGATATGGGGTTTATATGTTCTTCGCCGCCCTGTCCTTTCTCGCCTTTTTCTTTGCCTTGTTCCTCATTCCCGAGACCAGTGGTATTCCACTGGAAAAGGTTGAGCGACTCTTCGAGGTCAAGCCCGTCTGGAGAGCAAACAAGATCCTCAAGGCTCAACTCATGGAGGAGGAAGAGCAGTTCCGCCATGACGTCAAGGGTGTTGACGCGCCCATTCACCAGGAGCTGGAAAACAAGGATGTCTCATCCAATGCTTAGTGGGATGCATGAATTTACCGTATATTGTTGTGTTGGATGTTGCGGGAGTGTGGCCGTGAAGTTGTGAGGGAAGGGCTCTCATAGCCGATATGTAACTTACCTAGGTGATTTAGGTCGGTTGACCTTACGTTTGCAACGGACCAGAACCGTCGTGAGGAACCTTGCCCTGATGAGCGGCAATTTCACCGTCTATTCTGCCGTCTTATTTCTGATGTTGGGAATCGTTGCACTTTCCAGTTCACCGTCCCATTGGCCAATGACGACTCAGTTAGTTCAACTACCTCAGTAGTCATTCCCTGTGTTTCTCACTCAGTTCTCTGTCCCAGAGGTAATAATTGAGCATGTCTTGCCTTATTTTCGTCTCATTATCCTGGTTTTCTCAATTCCTCCATAAATGACTCAATTCGCAGCTAAGCCCAGATCATCCTTGGTCTTCGGCTCCTTCTCTGCTCGTACTTCGTATCCGAATACCCCGGCCACTTTACGTTCCTGCACGTGTGCAACCGGCGCTCCTTCATGATGTCTTGGCTATTTGCCGAGTGCAATTACCCATGACGCAGTGACAATCGACCTTCCGTCTCTGGGGTTCACTCGACAGCGAAGTTCAGCTCGGTGGTCAATTACTCTATTTGAAACACCGGTGGGTTGTTGGATGCGCTTACTGGCTTAGCAGATTGATCGGTGTGGTTTCATTTGCCCGCCACTTCTTAGCAAGAGGGCCAGATCTACAAGTTTGTCGGCCTGGTGTTCTGAAAAGGGGAACCTGCTCCGTAGTGGTCAGACGGTTGAATATTGGACCGGCGCCAGGCTGAGAGCTGAACAGCCGACCACCCGATGTCAGGATCTGCAAACGTGAAATTTGTTTCTGCCTTACCATCCACATGGAAACATATCGCAACACCTCGTCGAGTCATAAACAGCAACCGAATTCTTATTCGGCGGCCCAAGTCGTTGGGCCAAGGGTTCGTGCCTGCCACGAGCCGTAGTCGCGTGTCAGTATGCTATCGGCGGAAATTCATGCAATGCTCTTAGTTGCAGCTGAGATGAAGTCTCATCATTAAGCCGGTGAGGGGTGGTACAGACCCTGCATCGACCAAACGTCGATCCGGACTTCGATTCACCCGCCTTATTAGCTTCATTCCTTATTCGCAAGGAACCCCAGACTCGCCGGCAGGTGCCGACTTCTATAAAGAGGAGCAACCTTTCACCCGTCCGCCCTCGAATGATCATACCTCAACACCCTTCTATCAATTCATACTCTTCGCTGCTCAACCGTCAACATGAAGACTAGCATCGCTCTTGGATTCCTCCTCTCCCTCCTCACCGCCACTTCGGCCACC
The DNA here is from genome assembly GCA_024115155.1 of Thelonectria blattea. Classification (NCBI taxonomy): domain Eukaryota; kingdom Fungi; phylum Ascomycota; class Sordariomycetes; order Hypocreales; family Nectriaceae; genus Thelonectria; species Thelonectria blattea. The sequence goes on from JAMQMW010000468.1 coordinate 33,712, forward strand.
TCGCTGGATCAGCGAGCCGCGAAGGGCGAGCTCGCCGAGATGCCCGTCGTCGACATCTTGTCTCTCCCCGACGACCAGCATTGCCGAGGAGCTGGCGCCGAAGAAGGCCACAAGCTCAAGCGCGACGACGACAGCCTCGAAGCTCGTGCTTCTTGCGACAGGTGCACCCCCTACCTTTGCAAAGGCCGATGCTGCAGATACAACAAGTGCTGCAAGAAGGAGTGCTGCTTGCCGGTTGCCGACTACTGTGGCAAGGATGGACGCTGTTACATCTCTTGTTAAGAGAAGGAAGCAGGGTTTAAAGGCGCTTGTAAGTTGCCAGAGTGTTTATGGGATGGGGTTGGCCGCTTACCCCTCAAAGGCTTGGCTTGCCATGAAATGAGCAAGGACCAGCAATGAAATGACGGATATGGGATATGGTTTTCCGATTGAGATTACGAACTTGGGATTGGAAAGGATGATGGCATTTTTCCTTCATGTACATAAATGTAGTACATATTAATTACATGAGCTCGACTGAGGTCTTCACATTGTTATTCCCCTTGGGAAGTTTTGACGCCACGGTGACCAAGTCATAGCCTCCTTCGTAACACCTCGGATTTCGCTCGGGTCATCATCAAGTGCTGCTGGGAGACTATGCAGCCGTTTCTCCAAAACTTCCGTGCAAGAAGTACTCGTAGGTCGGGTCTGCGGGGCTTCGAACGACCTACATATACGAGTACTTCGCATTCATTGATACTGAGTTACTTAGCACCCAGTCACTAAGACCAGAATTAATTGACTGCTTCGACGCTCAACAATGGAAGGAGCCTTGAGTCACCTGCGACCAAGTGGGTACTCTGATAATATCCTTTTCCAATGATTACTCGGAGGCTAGGCCTGTGTGTACCCTCCTTAGTGACTCCTGTAGCCTCCGAGTACATGTAAGCTCCCGCAGCCGCGTAGAAGCGTCTCTCGGTGGTGCCAGTACACTTTGAGATCGTGGCGTCATTATGAGCCTATAGGGTACCGAGGACGAATCTCGGGCACAGCCCTGGGGTTCGCGACTACTCTTGGCACCTGCTTGGAGGAGATAAAAGCAGTCTGGAGAGAGCGTCAGGTGTCGGAAGGCATGAAGTGAATATGGAAATTGTTTTGCACAGTGTGCCAATAAAGTATGGCTACTATTAGACCATGATCATATGATTAAGACCTACTCGATGAGACTAGAACCAAGGCGTCAGAAATTCAATTAGTTAAATACCCCGTTATGTGCGTCTGTGGTATTTCAGACTCTGGAGCGGGAGGGTGGTCGTCGCGATCCAGGTCGAATTTCGTCCACTAAGACGACTTATTCTGGAATAGAAGCTACAAATAACGCGGCATGAGTTGCCTGCAGAAGATCCGAATATGTACAATCAATGTTTTTAAACATTTGAGTGCTCTTATACTTTGTTCTACTTGCTATGGCGACTGTTGGACAAATTGTGGGCTAGTCGAGGATCGCTGGAATAGAACAGGCCATCATAGGGAGCACTGGCCTTTGTGGAATACACACATTGTCTGTATCGGCGACTAGATAAAGGGAAATGAAGATCATAGACTCACGGAGAAGCTTAGGATGAATTCGCCACTTGTTTATACCAACATGAGGCTCATTGCAAAGACACTGGATAATCGCCAGCAGAGATGGGTTATGGCCACAGCAGCAACTTGCATCGCCAGCAAGTAGTGTCTAAACGCTGGATGGACACTCGATATTATGTCGTGAGTTTTATAGCCAAGAGAAACGCTCTTAGTGTCGGAGCTCTGTAATATGCAGAAGCCTTCACTGGCTTGAGCCCACCGCCGAGTCTTTCGAATTGGCCCCCAGCTTTGGCACTGTGCTGCAGGGTCTGACCCCGTGCTACCCTATGCTGAGGTCTCCAGTGGGAAAGTCCGTACAAGCATCCAGCCATATTACTACGTGGGACATTTCCTGGTACACGAATCGACGACCCTGCTGGTAGGAGGTGCAGTGAGCTGACAAGGACTACTCGAGTTGGCCAGGAGCCGGAGGTGCAAGAACCCAATTGTAGTTAGAGTTGCAAACATGACAGGTTTGTGCGATTACGCGTGTTGGTTTGTCCGGTTCAGATGCCGTGAATCCGCCATCGAGGACAGGGGTCCGAGTATTGCCTTGTACCTGATGATAGTGAGGTGGATGAAGCCGTAAGACTACCATGATAGTACGATGACCGGTCTTTGCACCAGTCCCACAGATTAGGGTTGCAGAAGACGACTAAAAATAAAGCGTTCGAGTCCGGAGAAACAGACTATTCAACAAGCAGTGCCAGCCTATGTCCCGATGGTCGAAACACTGAAGATATCCATTCGCCCAGCGTAACAAAGAGACGTCGGACAACGGGACAAAACGGACAGACCCGCATATATCGGCTGTTTGGGAGCCAACGTGGTGTTACGACACCTGTCATAGTGGGGTCAGAGGAGAAAATATAAGGAGGCTGGCACCCAGATCATGGTTCCCGCGCTCTCAATGCTCTGGCGAATGTGTCTGCCAACATCTTACTGAATACAGCTACTGAACACAATACGGAAGATGGCGCAGAGTCCCGAAGCACCGGCATCCAGTCCTGCGGGCTTGCAGCCGCAAGACCAGCTCGAGGCAGACGTGAGACTTTCGCCGGCATGCACTGGGTTGAGGATATTAATATCTCTCACAGGATAATGCGCGAGGGAGCGACTCTACATATGATCTCGAGTTAGTTCCTAGAACTACGTTTCACCGGAGACTTGCTTATAATCCTCCGAAGGGAAACATCTTCCAGCTACATGACGTCTCTCAAGTCCAGCATTTTCAACTACAGGTGAGGGCCCGAGAGGGAGATTCAAGGTTGTTGATATGCTTGCTGACAATTGATGTAACCATGCTGCTAGATATGAAGTTAGTGAGACCGAGATCATGACAGCTCATGTTCTAACATAGGCACAGAATGGACGTCGCTATCATGCGTTCCGCGAAGGCACTTACTTGGTGGTAAGGGAGTCCCCAATGACTACAATCACAGCCACGGTCTAAAGAAATTTGTGTTAGCCCAACGATGCCGAGGAGCAAGACCGAATGGATCTTGTTCACCACATCTACAGTCTTATTCTCGACGGAAAGCTTCACCGCGCGCCGATCGATGAGAATCCTCAGCGCATTCTCGATCTCGGCACCGGCACCGGGATATGGGCGATAGATTTTGCGGAGTAAGTTTTTATCGCCAACTGAAGCTCGAATTTTCAGGAAATTGGGAGTTACTAATGTGATATAATGTAGTCAGCATCCATCGGCAGAAGTGATTGGGACAGATCTCAGTCCCATCCAACCTGACTGGTACTGGAACCTCCTCTCTTACTAAATGAGCTCGACTGACGATCATCTAGGATTCCACCCAACTGTGTATTTGAAGTGGATGATTTCGAAGATCAATGGGTGTACAAAGCCCCTTTCGATTACATCCACGCCCGCGAACTCGAGGGCTGCATTAGCGACGCCGGAAAATTGTTCCAAAAGGCCTTTGACAACCTCGCTCCGGGTGGATACTTTGAGCTGCAAGCCCAGCGCGGATGCTTCATGTCCGACGATGGGACGGCCGAGAAGGCCACGTACGCTCAGCGATGGGCGGAGGCCATTCTCGACAGCAGCGAGAAGTTTGGAAAGCCCATCGACTGCGCCCATCACTGGAAAGAGAAGATGATCGAGGCAGGCTTCGTGGACGTGCAACAAGAAGTCGGAAAGGTACGTAAAACTCCTTCTTGGCGTCTTTCCAGATAATCCAGAACTCAGTGACTGATGACAAAGTGTAGGTTCCGATCGGTGCGTGGCCCAAGGACCCAACGCTCAAGGAGGTTGGCAAGTTCCAAGCTGTTCAGTCACTCCAGGCTATCGACTCTTATACGCCCAAGCTTTTCGAACATGTACTTGGTTGGCCGATGGAAGAGATTCAGGTGCTGATGGCTCGGGCCAAAAGTGAGCTCCAGAACCCAGCTATCCATGTCTATCTCCCAGTGTACTTTATTTGGGGCAAGAAGCCTTGATGCGAGGACAAGTCGAAGGAACATGTTCGTTCGGTGGGTTGAAAGCATGAGCCCTAAGTTTGGCAACATCGTCTTGAGTAAATAGTTTTTGGTACGTATTCCTTATCAAATGTCACAATGGAGAGATGGGCGAGAAATTCGGCATAACACAACAAACAATTGAACAAATGAAATCTATAAACGTTCTCTATCAATGTCCTCGTGCCTCTAACCCCGCAGATCTACCAAGTCACCAACGATTTCAAGCCACCATCCCGCCAGTGATAGCCGCTCAGACTCTAGACGGGGTTTCCATACTGATCAGTCGCGCTCGAAAGCGAAGTGAAGCAGTTCTCAGTACCGCACGACTGCCAGTTGAAGACATCAACGGGAGTGAAGCAAATGCTATCCTTCACCCCCTGGGCCGAGCAATCCCTGGACGACTCTTTGGCGCCAATCCACCCATCATCAGTGGCACCATTCACCGTGCCATCGACGGCATGCCACTGAACTAGTTAGCGGTAGCTGACAGCGACGAAGAGGAAACATACGTAAGCACCCGAGAGCGGTGCGTTATGGAGAAAATCGTGGTACCACCATCCAGGGGCTAGAATGACATAATTAGGATTCATCTTCTCGCCGGTAGGAAGAAAGCGCAAGTGCGACATACCGTAAATGTATTTTCCTTCACCAGCATTGACAACGGCCTTAGTCGCATCCTCGTTAATCTTGTCGTCGCTGACGCAAGCGCAGAGGCGATATTTGCCGGCCTCAACGCTGGCAGTCCTATAAGTGGTTCAGTCCGCATGCTCGGCATAAAAGGCAAAAGGGTTAAGATCCATACAGGAGAAGGATGGAAAGGTAGAAAATCTTCTTGGCCATGATGATGAATGAGTGCTGCGATAGTAATAGGTTGGGAGAAAGGCCGAAAGGCGAGATTTATTGAAGTTGCTTTTGGTGAAGTTGAGATGGATGATGAAGTTGCTCTTAGTGAAGTTGAGAAGATGATTGTTGCTGTTGTCCTCTGAATCTCCAAGAGTGAAAACGAAGAGGTTTATATCTAAATTGCTCTTCACATCGACTTTAACTCTCTGAAGGCGGCTCCATCATCTGTGCCCGGCCTGTGTGTCGTGGCGGCTTCCCCGCGGCGATAATTCTCAGATTTTCTCCTTCATTTTCGTTCATTGGTGCATTTGGGAAAAGGGTCACGCGAACACGCCCGGTTCAGGAGTGTTCAGCCCAGCTATTTTATCCGGCCAGGCCGGGACTTTAATGGTAATAAGCATAAGGATTGTGTTTGCCCCTTGGCCGTGGGAAGAAGAAGCTCCTTAGGTTTACTAGGGTGTGTCGGAGACGTCCGCTGAGTGCGGTATGCTGGCCCTCGCTTTCGCTTTGCAGGGGTTCGCGGTGCAGGAGAATCAATGGGTATTCCTGTTTTGTGACAACCTTCTTGATCCTGTCAATTCTAAATTATAGATTGGCCACTGAGCTGGACGGCCATGCCGGTGAGGGTTTGAGCCTTCAGTTATCGAGTCAGATTTCGTTCTTTGGGCTCTTGCTTTGATCTCGTAAAGCTACCATTTTTCGTACCTTTTTAGACAAGGTTTTCTTGATCTTGTGGTATTTCTCAGTGCGTCTTCTACGTAGCTCGAAAGAAAGAAGCATTTAACGTTGCGACGATTCCAGTCTAATTCATGGTGACTCGAAGGTCCTATGAAATGACGTGGTTCATTCTCCATTCGGATTGAACTCGACGAAAAACTACGTATCCAAGAGGATCTGCCGAGAACTAAATTCACATTGCTCTACGGATACCCCGTATGAGAATTAATTCAGCAACCAATCTTGAAATCCACTGAACCTGAAACTTTGGCATCAGAAAAGCACCTCCATCTCATGTCAGTGATGCCATCTTCCCAACACCTAGGTAGGATTAAGCCGCCGCAGTGGCGACCAGCGGGAGCCTTCTTGCCTAGCATCCTTATCTCGAAGAAGCTTTCAATTAGGCTCAACAAAGTTATAGCAGTAGGGTAGCTAAAGGCCAGATGCTTGCTCTTCCCTTGCCTTGGCAGGATCATCCGTCGTGGGTGCGTCGCGCTTGGTGTCTAGTTGGCGTTCGGGCATCTCGTCGGGCAGAGGAAAGACGGGAGGCACCGAGGGCAATTCCCAGGGCTTCTTGGCCTTCGGCTCGTCCTGAGCGTTGGTAGGGTCCTCTGCCGGCCAATTTGTCTCCTAGGCTCCTATCGGGCCCTTGGAAAGCCTGGCCTTTGCCTCAATTCTTCATAGGCGGAGTACTTGGGATCGTTCGAGCTGAGACCCTCAAACATCACGTAGACGGCATGGATGACACTCTCGAGTGTACTAACAATCTACGCGTGGTGAGACGAGGAGACGTCTCTAACAAGGTATCTTTTGTCTTTGTATCCCTTGTGAAGTCTTGCAGTGCTGGAGCGAAAGGGTAGACAGGCTCTGGGAGAGGAGGCTACAGTTGACTACAGCTCCAGACCCCAGTTCAGGTGGAAGAGAAGACATGCGCACTGTTCAGGAATTTTTCCGTCTTTGGCAAGCCCGCTGTTGATTTGGAATACGTAAATCGCAGATATCGCCGTATTTATACCATTGCCGCGGTCCTGGACGTCCTTGAAGTACGAAGCGGAAGGACAGACTTTCTCATTCTTGGGGGGGAAATAGTCTGGGATCAGTCCTCATTTGCATCCTCAAGGACATCGTAGTAAATTTTCAGGTCCGTGCCTTGTTTTCCTCAGGCAGTCAAAGGCTATTGCGGAAAGAGACCAGCGATGCCTGCCCCGATAATGTTGACATTGAACTTGCCTGGCTCGGGAGGAACAGAGCCGAGTCCCGTGGGGCGTGAACTACTCTGTTTCCCCGAGGAATTGAGACACGATCTCGCTTTCACCCAATAATGTTGTCAACTTCCTTAGTCACCTGCTTGATGAGAAGTCTGGGGGCAGTCAGGTCATCGTTGAGCGTCTTGCGACGAGCTCACTGGTGCTTACACGAGCCGTCGGTAGCTAACTAGCTATGGTATCTATTGGTGGGGTTCAGATAGTAAAGTGAAAAGAAGAGGATAGATAAGAAATTAGAGCAAAGAGGGGAGAGGCTTGAGTGCAACTTGTGTTCTCTTTCATAGACGGTGGCATATCACAGCACGTGTTTATATTCATTCCGAGAAACATGTAGGGATGTCTGCAAGCAACCTTGGCAGAGTACACGTTACGGCAGGAAACATGAGTCGTATGGGTTCGTGGAGGTCGAATATGGAACGCACAATCCCTAACTCGGACGGGCAAGACACCCGGACATGGTATTCTATGGCTACGAAGGGTCACTATCACTGCAGCGTGGAACCCGGCAACACATGCGCGTGCTATATCTACAGATGCTAAGACTTCTACTACCACTCCTTTACTGGGATCTATTCTTATCAAACGGTTAGTTATCATCGAATAGACCAACTGCTCAGCTCCTTCATTCGAGACGCAGCCTCTTGGAGTGCAAAAAGGTGTAGTCTGGCATCGCCTCTCGCACCCATTTCTCAAGCTTCTGAGCCGCCTCTTCGCCAAATTCGCTCTTCCACTTGACAACCTCATCATCAATGTTAATACGTCCGGCAACCTTCTTGGTGTTAATCTTGGTGCTCGCGTTGATGGAGCTGAGCATCCTCTGCTCAATGTGGTGCAACTTGTTAAGCGTCTCCTCGCTCGCCGTATCCCACTCGAGGCGGATCTTGTCGCCATCGAGCCCCGCCATCTGGGCATACTTGGACACGAGGGCGGGACACGTCATGATGTCGTCGGCGTCAAGGACGATAGGCCAGACGCTGCTCTCGGCGAAATGGTCGTCGTAGAAATCGTACAAGGTGCGAATCCACTTCATGGTGGTCTCGACTGCCATCGGCTCACTCTTTGGTCGCCTGAAGCCATTGAGCTCAAAGTCTTCGAGGCAGGTCCGATAAAGAGAAGGGAGCATCATTGCTGGGTGGCGGATGAGAAATGTCGGGTTCCAGGTCTTGAGGAACTCGTCCGGCAGGAGGGTGAGGTTGAGGGGAGATCGAGTTGGGTTCGTAAAGCCATTGACCGGGACCGATTTGGGCTCACCCGGGAGGTCTAAGGTGCCATGAACGTGCTGGGCCTCGATGAACGGGCTGTTGAACATCATGGCATGCTCTTTGACAAAAATCGTTTGGTTCTCCCGTTCGGCCGCCACGATGTGATCGTAGAAGCAGTCCACGCATTCCTGTGTCATCTCCTTCACCCTGGCATGCTCTTCGTCCGTCCATGCATCCGTGGGCTTATCGGCTATCATGCAATGCTTCACCATGGAGGGCAGAAAGAAGTATCCGCCGTTGTGCGTGGGTCGTACTCCCTGGGCGTCGAGGTTCAGCATCTTGACCAATAGGTTGGAGGCTGTGCGAGGGGACGTAATGAGCCAATAGCGAGGCTTGGGCGTTTCCGAGTCTTGAGCCATGTTGAATTTTGGTTGATGGGATTTCTGTAAAGTCTAGTCCACGTTGAGTGGGTTTCCTGAGATAATACGAGGTGATGGTGATAGTCAAGGACTAAGCACCAGCTTGATGATGAAGATTTGAAGACTTGAGAGGCTTTGAACCAGAGAGAAGCTGTTGATTTACTAGTTATTTCATGGCATCCCTCACGATATTTGTATTCCGAGCTCTTCAACTGCCGCTCTGAACTCGGCCTTCGGTTATTTCTCAATGTCCGGGCCGTCGCATGGCTCGCTTCGGCCCGTCGCCATGCATTACCACCATGGCCACTTAAAGTGGAAATGGCTTCGGGTTTCAAACGTCTGATAGCCCCGAAGAATAACATGACCTTTCTCCATGGACGGGAGTTTCGGACAGCCGCTGAGTAAGAATGTCTGTGAAGCCCTGATCCTGTCCGCGGCTCTCGCGGTCTAGTCAAGGTCGCATACATATGCGCTTCGTCGGCCCAAGAGGCTATATGTCGCGGCGAGTGTATACCGATTCGTCGACTTGCAGGGCACTTTTGTCATGATCAGGTTTCTATGAGGTCAAGTTGCCCAGTTCCGACTCCGCTTGTGTTGAAGGTCGGGGTCTTTGAGAGCGCTCGCGTCGCGAGAATGTCCGACATTTGATGCCACCTCCGACTTCATGAGCGTAGCCGCCGACTTCCGCCCGAGCGCCGGGTTGGGAATCCTGGCTTCAACCGGGCGGCTTTTTGCGAAATATGCGGGTAATAGGGGATTCGTTAATCATACCTGGTCCCTGGTCCCTGCGAAACTTCAGGTTTGGGGTTGGTAGGGGAAGAGTGCCGAGCATGGTCTGTTTGGGCATCTATCCGGTGAGATGAGAGGTTTTCGTACTACGCGACGATATCGTCACGCGCCACGGGTTTTCTGTTTCGTGTTAGTTAACGAAGAACTAACCCAGTTAAAAAATAGCATTTTATTACAATATGAGATCACATGCTTGAACGAAGCTTTTTGGAGTCATGTCCCCTTGCAGGCCGACGACACGCTCTATCACTCTCCGCCAGCCCAGATCACTTCAACGTGAAGCCGGCTGAATGAGGGCTTTAAAGAGTGCTGGGCTGTGTTACAATCCACATACAATCCAAGTTATTAACTCTCATCATTCCACAACGCATAGAGTATCTATGATTGTTTCAGAATATGCCGTCAATGGCGGGGAGTTGAGGCTAATGATGACATGGAGACTGATGATCCTCCGGTGGAAACATGCATGCATTAGTACCGAAGCAATAAGCCCCCAACTTGTCTAAGCCTGCGTCTAATCCTCCTTCTTTTCGTATTCCACATCCGGACCCTGTCGGAGATGGTCTCTCTGCGAGATATCAGCCGGATCAGTCTGGCCCACCACATACCTCTTCCCCCTCTGGAAGACGCTCTGCAGCATCGACTCATTCGTCTGCTTCCACTTCTTGTAGTTGGCCCATCCAACCTGCAACTGGAGCGAGTAGTCGCCGCTCTTTGTCAAGCTTGGCTTCCCGCTGCCTCCAGTCGAGCTGCTCGGGGGTTCCGCAAGACCTTCGTCGAAGGGAACACCACCAGGGATGTTGCGGAAGTAGACCATGACGTCGGCATCGGTGTAACCTGGCTTGGGCTCGCGCGTTTTCATGTTCGTTGGCGGTACGATGCTGTACAGTCGGCCTTTGGCATCCCTCATCGGATCTCGGGAGGAGGTCGAGTGGCAGGAAGCGCATGCCGAGATGAAGTTGTCGGCAGGGCCGTTCATGCGGCCGTTCCATCCCCATGATGGTCGAGAGCCATTCAAGACCAGTCGGATCTCATTCGCACGCTTGGAAATGTACGACTCGCGGGGCTTTGGAGGTTTCGAAGGGTCTTGGTCGTGGACGGCCTGAGTAAGCCAAGGGTCGTTACCCCATTGCAAGCCAACAAGTGTCAACCTGTCCCAGGGCTGTCGAGGTGCGAAGCTGTTAGAAGATCTTGTTGATGAAATGGGAACCACGGGGCCTGACTCACGTCCTTGTTTGCCAACTCTTCGTCATACATAAAGGTCCCAAACACCCAACCAATAGGTGAGCGGGGGTCAACAACTGCGAAATCGACCTGGATAAGGCGCAAGGCCGAAGCAAAGTCGTTGCGCACCTTGCCATTCTGAGTCGACTTGGAGATGACCTGAAGGAAGCGTTAGCACGGTATGCGCATTGCATCTGTAGCATGGATATGGATGACGTACGGCGTGCATGACTGGTGAGCCGGCCATGGGAAGTTGGTGGTGTTTGGCATCGTTTAGAAGAATCTGCGTACCCTGTTAGACATGGATGTATAGCACTGCGTTAGTTACGCCACCACGCACCTTGAAAACACAGGTACCAACGGGGAAGTGCTTGTCCTTTGTGAAATCCGGGTTGTCGGGGTCCTTCCACATGTCGCCGAGCACCGTGGCACCTATCATCGAGAGTCAGCCTATGGATAAGAAGCAAGCATTTCGGCGGCTTCCAGATTCGGATACCCAGCCACAGTCAGCACTAGACATGTACGAACCTGTCGCATTGAAGAAGCCGCATGCCCAATTCTGCAACGGTTTATCCTGCGTCTGGGCGAATTCGTACGCCGGCGTCGCTCTCTCAAAAGTGAAACCATTGATGGGCTCACGCTCGGTGCATGTTGAATTGGGATCGCGATAGTGCATCCACGGAGCGTGGTACCAATCGCGGATCTTGTTGTCCTGCAGCTTGAACCCATTCTGCACGTTGCCGGCGAAACAGTATCGTCTGATGACCTCGGCGTAGTCCTCCGGGTCCTTCTCGAAGTCGATCTGGAGCCAAGGCGCGTTCTCGCCCTCGAAATCGCCTGGTAGCCCGGGAGGAGGGAGAGTCGGCATGCCGGGAGCAGAGGCCGAAGCTGCAGCTCGAGGTTTCATCTGAGCCTCCATTGTCTCCGTGGTCGGGTAGTCGTTTCGGATCTGCCATGGAGTGAAGTCCTTGGGACATGGGTGGATGGATGACGTCTCGAACTGGATCTTGGCTTCCGTGGCTTCGACCTTCTTGTTCTGTGTATCCAAGTAGGTCGACGTCGCGAGACCTGCTCCGCCAAGAGCGGCGCCCGAGGCAAGCAGTCTCCTCTGGGCAAGCTGAGCAAAGAATCGAGAAGCCATGGTTGTGAATAAGAGCTTCGGGAGGTCCCTTTGCAATGAGATGCACGAAGAAAGGGATCATTCCTGCTTTCATGGGGTGATCCGGGTTTATCAGCACCAACCCCAGATACCAACGTCACAAGCCGATAGCCATTCTTGGCAGACCTGCTTTCCGTGCGGGCAACGGTTGGCAACTGAGCGGCTGAGACACGGCTGAAGAACGGCGCACAATAGCTCAGTTGAGGACTGCGGCGCATTCCAAGACAAACCGTAGCTTACGGCGTGATTTCATTCTACCTTCGTTGATTGGTGCTTGCAGCGGATCAACATAGTCTTTCCACCCGTCTTTGGCGGTCTCGACCCCATGTGGGAGGGATGATGAGCTCCCTTGATCCCTTTTGGCTAGCGGCGGTAAGGGACGGCCCGTAGCTGACGAACTACCGGGGAACTAGCAGAGCCTGGACTTGGTTTGGAATTGCGGCTGGCCGGATTGGAACTCGGACATCAAAGTGGCTGGCTGAGATTGCAAAGCATTTGGCTGATTGGCTCGGGGATGGAATGAAGTCTGGCCGGTTTTGTCTCGACGGATCGCGGAGGTTGCCATGAGGCCACCGAGATAGGCTATTGGGTCATGCTGGTTGCAGAGTAACGGCGCTTCTATCGAGGGATGACAGTTGAGGCATTGTCTCTGTAGGTACGTACGAGGAGTATTCGCTTTGGGAAGATAACCAGATGAATTCGTAGGTAAACCTTTCAGCTAGAGTTCCGAGAGATGGTGGAGGCAACTAGTTAAGCAGACTTTTGACACTACGAATACCTTATAGGACAGAGCCTTATCGGGCCGTTGGCTCATCCTATTTAGCCACCGATAGATTTTGTCCCAGCTTAAAAATAGAAGTTTAGCGAACGGCATGGGGCGGGGGCCCGGAGGTAAAGGCCCGACAGTGAGCTGAGCTATTTGAGCTGTAGGTTACGAATGCTTCAGGTCGGCCCGGAGCATTAAGATGGAAGCTTTTATACGGCGCTGCAGAAATTACCTGGGTAGGTATGATAGGGGATGACAGGAGAAGATGCTGGAGTCTGTTCCAATCTTCTATTAAACCCAATATACGAAGTATACTGGCTCTGATTGATGTCAAAGTGTCTGAGACCGCCTACGTAGAGGGCCGCAAATCTCAATGTGAGTCCGCTTCAATAGGATCAAAGCTTTGTATCCATCCACATACGGGCATGAAAGAGTATGGCAACCACAATTGGTATATCTGATCGGTCTTCCACTTCTCCTTCGCTGACGCTCTCGCTATTGTGGTTAGGGACGGTACGGACTACTCAAATTTACTTGATCCTCTTCGAAATAACTCAATGCCAAGACCTCTCTAGCGGCAAGCAGGGAGCGGGAAATCCCCTCTTGCTAGGTTCTGGCCGATGGCCCTACCTCCTGCTGTCCATCACTGGCCAAAGATTTCCCCGGATTCTGTGTCAGCCGTTGTGGTTAGCTGGGTTGCGACGTTGCGTAACTTGAATACCTACATGATTCTGTCAGCCAACATGCAATAACGCACACTGGTCTGCAGCCATGGCCTTATTCTTTCTTCGTGTCAGACTGCAGGTTGCATTAGCATCTCGGAATCTATGTACTCCGCAACGCTCATGCGGAGCCACCGGATCTCTTCGGGTTTCGGATGGCGGGGAAGCATTCTAGTTTTTAATTATGGTTATTCCATTCGGCTCTCGCCGTTGCAGCCATCCTTGATCCAGTTCTCGCCCTCAAAATGGACTCACCCGTCATTCCCATTGCCATCGTCGGCGGTGGCCCTATCGGGCTCAGTGCCTCGATTCTCCTCTCCCTCCGGGGCATACCTCACGTCCTCTTCGAGCGATACCCGAGCACGTCGATTCACCCAAAGGCATGCGGCATTAACCAGCGCACCATCGAAGTCTTCCGCGTCTTGGGAATCGAACAGGACGTGTACGCCGTGGCGGCTCCTACAAACCGCAGCACGCGTACCGCCTGGTATACCAGTCTCGGGCCAGATGGCAAGGAGATCTTCTCGCGGGATGCTTGGGGTGGCGGCGAATTCGCAGGCGAGTATGAGAGGGCCAGCCCGTGCCGGTATTCCATGCTCCCGCAAATCCGGCTTGAGCCTGTTCTCGCGCGTCGGGCAATGGCGCTCAACCCCGATGGTATTAGGCGTCAGGCTGAGGTGACGTCGCTGGACGAGACTGGTGATGGCTGTGTCGTTGTCAAGTTCCGTTCCACTAAGAACAATGAACGAGGTCAAGTACGAGCTCGTTTCGTCATCTGTGCCGACGGAGGACGGACCGTCACAAGAGCTCTCGGCGTCGATTGGACTGGTCAGAAGGACATCTTCAAGATGGTGACTGCACACTTCAAGGCGCCCTTGCTCGAGCGCCATCCAGATCCCACCAACTTTCTGACATGGTTCTCCAATCCCAAAAACGAGGGCAGCGTCAAATCGGGCGCAATCTACCAAATTGGACCTTGGCCGACACCCGAGGATAACAGGGAGGAATGGGTCTTCATCTGCAACTTTCTCGCCACCGACCCGACGTCTTTCACCGCGGAGAGCATGGTAGCGAGGATCAGGGACGCCCTTGAGATCGAAGACATCCCTCTCGACATCTTGTCCATCAGTCACTGGAACGTCAACGCCATCAGCGCGTCCTGCTACCGCGTCGGTCGAGTGTTTCTCGCAGGCGACGCCGCACACCAGGTCCCGCCGTGGGGTGCTCTCGGGATGAACACGGGAATCCAGGATGTCCAAAACCTCGTATGGAAACTGGAGATGGCCTTGAAGGACGAAGAGAAACACGACGCGCTACTCGACAGCTACGACACTGAACGTCGCCCCATCGGCCAACAGGCCGGCATCACCAGCTTGAACAACATTCTCATGCACCGCGGCGTTGTGGATGCCGCCGCGGGCATCAGCGATAAGAAGTCGCTCGAGGAGAATAACATGGCGATAACCATCCTCTGCGACGAGACGCACCCAGAGAACCGGGCCAAGAGGGAAGCTGTGCAGAAGGCTTCAAAGATCTTGGACCTCGAGTTCAAAGCGCCCGGTTCCGAGGTCGGCTGGTTCTACCCGTCGGCCGACATCAACGGCGAGGGCGGCATCCATCACGCCGGGCAAGTCTCCGCGGACGGGACGTTTGACCAGACGAATTATCACCCGTCGACAATCCCGGGTCACAACCTCCCGCACTGCTGGGTGGAGAGGGATGGTGAGCGATTGGCTATTCGCGATCTCGTTCCCCTGAGCAAGATGCTTCTTCTCGCAAGGTCGCGCGGATGGGAGTCGTTTGAGAGTCATCTTGTTCACGTGGAGGTCATCGGGTCAGGTGGATGGGACGACGTAAACGGAGACTGGGAGAAACAGTGCGGCGTTGGGAGTCAAGGAGCTGTCTTGGTCCGCCCAGACGGTGTCGTTGGATGGCGTGGTGAATTGGACGACGGATTACTTCAAGAATGGCACACGGTGCTTGAAAAGGTCCTGTATTTAAAGCGTTGATGATGTGGTGAGAGAGTGTGATGTCTAGTTGCGTCTGGTGTTTCCGAATGACCAAACTGAAGAAGCGTTGAACACATCGAGCTCAACTCTCTCGTCGTACAGAGCCTTTGCTACTATCTTCTCAAGGAAGCACCAGGAAGGTCCCTGAAGGTTCCGTCGCGACAATAGCCCATACATCGGAAAATGACATCCATTGTCTCAAGACACGCCTTAGCAGTGCTTCGTCGGTGGGTGCCTGAGTGCGACAAGACCAGAGGCTGTACCGGCGGAAAAATGAATGATGGCACTGTTTGTAAGCCGTCTGGGCAATCAATTTGACTCGGCATCTTGAAGAAGGCAAATATTAAGTCGTCAAAGAGTGATATTATAAAGATGGTTCAGAGAATTATATCTGGAAAAGCCAAATCTATTCCGTTGGCAAAAGTCCAACATGCTCCTCCATTTCAACATCTAGAGAGAAACAAGAGACAAGTGCGGTTGCGCCAGATTCGTAAAGAAACTAGCCCCCTCAACCTTTGTCGGCGCCCCCGCCAGCGTGACATTGCAATTCTTTGTCCAGTTCCCCTGCTTCGCATACTTGTCCTCGACGTGCTTGACATATTTTCTCAGCAAGCACGACGACCCCGGACCGTCCTTGCACGACGGAACCGGCCAGACCTGATCGTTGAGACGGATCCTCACGTACGTGGAATTTCCCGACTTGCTCGTCGCGCAGTTGAGCCGTTCAAACGCAATGGTCCCGCGCATGGTGACAAATCGTGATCCGATCCAGAGTCGCTTGTCGTCCTTTTTCTCGTCCGAGAGGGCGGCTTGCTTGTCAAAGACGCCGCTGGCAGTTACGAGCTCGGTCAGTTGGCCGTCGTTGAGGAAGGAGACGAGCAGTTTGGGGATG
This sequence comes from Thelonectria blattea, assembly GCA_024115155.1. Lineage (NCBI taxonomy): Eukaryota > Fungi > Ascomycota > Sordariomycetes > Hypocreales > Nectriaceae > Thelonectria > Thelonectria blattea. The sequence continues at coordinate 49,802 of JAMQMW010000468.1, forward strand.
TTGAAGGTTGATTTGCCGTCAAAGTTTGTTCCTTCCAGACCGGGGCCCTTGCTAAGCAGGTTCGTCAGGGCCTTGAGAAACGGCGTCATCATCTTTTGCGGGAGATCGGTTCCGGGTCCAACGCCGTAGTAGTATCTCAAGTCGTTGGAATACTCGTACATCTTCAACTCATCATCAGTAAAAATGTCGCAAAACGACGAAAGCCGACCCGTGATTTGACTCTCGAAACCGCAAAGGTAAGGGAACAAGTTGACATCGCTGAGGGTCAGCGTCAAGTTTCCCTTGATCAAAGACTGGAGTCGACGCTGAACCTGCGGCTGCCAGATGCCGTTCCAAACCGTCGTGTAGTTGCTGCCGCTCGTGTCCACGAAGAGCGGACACATGTCCGATGGAGCGAGAGAGTTTCCGACGCTAGACGTGTATCCCTTGGACGTGACGGAGACGAGCTTGCCCAGCAGCGTGGAGTTGGTGCCGATGAAGCCGCGAATGAAGTTCTCGGCCGTCTGGAGGACGCGCGTGTAGTTGTTTGCCCACACGTAAAAGTCGTCTCCTTCTTGATACAGCTGGGGATATCTGTTTGGTCAGTCAGATACCAGTGATTTAAGTGATGCTTGACCTACCTTGTGCGCAGCTGATAGCCCATGTCCATGGCCTCCTTGTATCCTGTCGGGCTCTGCATGGCGATTTGTATGTCCGGACGAGTCAAGGGGGTGCGCCACTTTGGCAGAAACTCCAGCGCGCCTCGCGCAGTGTATTCGTATTGTGAAAACTGTCATGTCAGCAGCGGCATCAACCAACTCCAGTCATGAATCTCACTCGTGACTCCATCTCCTTCCACTCGCTGTAAGCCCCCGAATCCGGGTACCGCGAGCCATGCCTCGACACGTACGCCGCCTGATCGATAGTGCAGGAATCTGGAACATTTGTCGAAATCTTGTGCACGTTGGGACCCGAGAACCAAGGACTGTTGGCGCCGAGCCATTCGAGAGGAACTTCGGAATGCGCTCCTTGCCAACTGACAATGTCTCGCGCAGGGGCGAGAAACCTCGGGCTGTCGCTTGCTTCCACGACCGTGGACAGGGCCGAGGCCGCACCAAAGAGAATTGCGAGCGTCATGGTGCTGCAAAATAGAGCTTTGACTGGATGAGCAACCGCAATCGAAACCTATCGAGTTCAGGGGCAGGAGGATGAGGTTGCATCCTACTATTTAATCCTCCCGTCCCCTATCTCAAGCGAATGCAAGCAATCCTCAACGGGAGAGATAGCCATTCATCCCTACCGTGCCCGGTGTATATTCGGGTTAGACGTCGAAACCAGGTGCAACTTGCACCCAAGCGGCATCACGCCCGAAACTTAACCTCGGAATGACACTATTTCGCCCACGTGGGAGCCAGGATTGCCCGGACGTCGCAACTCGAAGTATCATCTTGGCAGGGATTCCACGATACAATAGGACCAACCTCCGCGACCAAATTTCCGGGCTTGATTAGTATGCTCAATTGAGGATGTTGTATTTCTATCTTGTCAGAGGAGTGATGCACGAGAAATTGCATGTGAGAAATATCTCCGGAGAGCTCTTGGAGGAACTGACCATCCGGCGGGGCTTGCTCATGATCAACTGCCGGGGTTACGCAATTCAATACACATGTGGCCATCCAGATCTCTGAATGGACGGATACATTCTGGTTCTGTTCGTCCGTACAAGCGTCCCCCCAGGGTCTTGCTCGGCTTTAGATACCCCGATCCGCGGGCTCAGTGAACAAAAGTTCGATTGCCAATATGCCATTAGCCTTTGGCTGCTAAGTTGGGTTTGTGTGGATGAGATGCGAATGCGACCGTCGTCCTACATGTGCTGACCCAGCACGATCCAGAATAGAGAGGATCGCGTCTCGCTCACCATCATGGCACTGAAGCGAGCTCATTAGTATTCGGAACTCAATTATTCAAGGAATGTGCATGATTTCTTAGGTCTAATGGACGGTTCTCGCTACATACCGGGCAAGCGGACGGCACATTCTTGATCCTCGAGTTCCAGCCTAACAAAGTACGAAAAAAGGAAGCCAAGTCACAACAAATGCCATGTGTTGGAAGCATAGAATTAAATTTTGCGACTATGCTTGGAACCCATGAGCTCTTCGAGAGTGGTGAGCCTCATGCCGTAATTGGAATCGTCCAACTAAGAACTTTCCCGCTGTCTGGCCCAGCCACCCCGCAACATGCCACCTGCGGAGCATTTGCATCCCTCAACCTACGTGAGAGTGTATGAGTAGCTAGTTGGACTGACATTCTCAAGAGCATTGCAGTCGCCATTGAGAACTTCCCCCACGGCCCAAGTTCAAGATGCCGCCACGCACATCTCTCGCGTCAGCTAATGCTTGCTCATGTTATTATTCCAAGTAATTTCCTCGGGCGGTTAACCATGGATCCAATATTGCTCAGCGATCGTGAAGTTCCTTCTGTTGCTTATTATTCATAACAACCTGTATGTTGAATGCTTAAAGCGCAATTCTTCGCAATCTCCGTCGAATGGCATCATTGATTACTACACAGCATCAGCCCCGGAGTTTCATCGATGGCGATGTCGATATTAATCGCGAACGAATCACGGTAGATGAATGCGCAGCCGCGGAGAATGCACCTAATGTGACTTCGACGCTGGATCAGAAGCTATCGCTTTCATGACCTGCCGTGGAATGGGATAGATAAGTTAATAGACGGCCTCAAAGCGCATACCACTTCCACTCTAACAAAGCTGGCGTGGTGGGCGAGCTCTCTTTCGCATCTTTGAGACGGCAGCCGGTTACTTCATTTATATATCTCCCGGGAATCTTCGTTTGGCAGTTTACCTTTCCGCGATATGGTTATTCTAAGAATGCTCAACGCGAGAACTGCCCGTCTTCCCGTGACTGAAATGATCAAA